>ML779670.1:892244-921673 GCA_009831015.1 Picea engelmannii
TGTCATCCTGACTTAAGACCCCTCCAACAGCATACCCACTGGCGTCACACTTCACCTGGAAGGTTTTCTGAAAATTCGGCAGCACCAAAATTGGTTGCTCGGTTATCTTCCGCTTCAACAGATTGAAGCTCTTTTCAGCCTCGGCTGTCCACTGAAAAATTTTATGCCGCTTCCTGACAGTGTCCATCATTGCAGCACTGATTCCACTGAAGTTCCGAATGAATTTCCTGTAGAAGCTTGCCAAACCGTGAAAGCTCCTTACCTCAAAAACATTCCTCGGCGATGGCCAATTCCTGATCACCTCTACCTTCTCAGGATCCATCTTCAGTTCATTCACCGAAATAACGAACCCCAGATATATGAGTTCCGTCTACATGAATGAGCATTTCTTCAGATTAATTAATATCTTCTCCTGCTGTATCCTTCTCATCACAATGGCCAAATGCCTCAAGTGCTCTTCCCTAGTTTTACTGAAAATCAGTATATCATCCAGGTACACCACCACAAATTTGCCAATGAATTCCCGTAGGACTTCATTCATCAGCCTCATAAAAGTGTTGGGTGCATTTTTCAATCCAAATAGCATGACCAACCATTCGTACAAACCCTCGTTTGTTTTGAACGCTGTTTTCCATTCATCTCCCTCTCTCATCCAGATTTGATGGTATCCGCTCTTGAGGTCTATCTTCGAAAAATAATTTGCCCTGCTTAGGCAATCAATCAAGTCATCCATCCTTGGTAATGGAAACCTGTACCTGATGGTGATCTTATTAATCACTCTGGAGTCTGTACACATCCTCCAGCCTCCATCCTTCTTCGGACTTAGTACCGTTGGAACGGCACACGGACTTAGACTCTCTCTCACCAGTCCCTTGTCCTGCAGATCCTGAACCTGCCTTTTGACTTCCTCGTTCTCTTGAGGTGTCAACCTGTACGCTGCCTTGTTTGGTAAACTTTCTCCGGGTATGAGGTCAATATGATGACTCACACTCCTCATCGGTGGCAACGAACGAGGTAGTTCGTCCACAATGATGTCAGCAAACTCTCCCAGCAGTTGCTGAATCTCCTCTGGCAAGTCGTCCACTCTTGTGCTTGTCAGAACAACCCTCAGCTTCCTGACAACAAAGAACTGTGGATCTTCATCCTTCTCCAACTCTGTGAGAAGCTCCTTCCCACTCATGAGAAGCATCGTGCTGCTAACTTCTGGTTTCACCTCTTTATCTTTTATCGACAACAGTTTATGATTTCTTCCATCCTTCTCCAAGGTATAAGTGTTCATCCTCCCATCATGAACAACATTCCTATCATACTGCCATGGTCTACCCAACAGTATGTGGCATACATCCATGGGAATAACATCGCACAAAATCTCGTCATGATAATTCCCAATTTTAAATTTAACTAAGCATTGTTTAGTGACACTTACCCGGTGTCCTTTTTGTAGCCACGAGACCTTATATGGACTCGGGTGCTTAGTTGTTTCCAGCTCTAGCTTTTCAACCATCTCAGCTGCAACAAGATTATCAGTGCTCCCGCTGTCAATGATGACCTTGCACTTCCTGTCCTTGGATGTACAAGCCATTCTGAACAGTCTGCTCCTCTACACTGAGTTGTCCACCTCTTTCTCAGGCGTCAAAAGAATCTTATGCGTCCCAAGCGACCTTCCGCTGTCAGCATATTCTGACTCAACATCGCGTCTCTGCGCCTCAGTGATGTGAGTTCTTCCTCCATCCATTTTCCTCTCTGGACAGTCCACGGCTTTATGACCGTCTTTACCACACGTGAAACATGTGATAACTCCTCCTCTGCCTCTTCCTCTACCTCGGTTACAAGGAAAAGTATTGGCGTCAACATATCCTCCCTGCTGATCATCTTGCTGTCTCCTCGGCTTAGCATTTTTCTGCCTCTGCTGTGAGGTTCCACCTCTTTCAGCTCTTCCCTGAGGTCTTTTCCAATCCTCCTTGGGCTTCTGTGTTCGTTCTTGAACAACATTTTTTCCTCTAGGCTGGCTTCTGCCTCGCACTCGCTGACCTTGCTTGCGGCTCAGCTTTTCTTTTGCCTTCAGAGCCATCTGATATGCATCCTCAACTGTGCGAATGGTAACCATGCTCAATTCATCCTGAATGTCATACCTGAGACCATTCAGATATCTTGCCACTTTTTCGTCATCACTTTCTCGATGACCAACTCGAATATTGAGCCTGTAAAACTCTTCGGTGTACTCCTTCACCGTCATCAACTTCTGTCTCAGGTTCTGCATGCGCCTGAACAGAGTGATCTGGTAATCTCTCGGAATAAATTTCGCCTTCATCTTGGCGATCATCCGATCCCAGCTTTTGATCTTCTGTTTTCCTTTGGAACGTCTATCTGCCTGCAGCTCGTCCCACCATAAGGCTGCATGTCCCTTCAGCTTGGTGACAGCATGTCTTACCTTCTTATCCTCTTCGATATCCTCATAGTCGAAGTAGGTGTCGAGCGCTCGGATCCAATCCAGCAGCTCCTCAGCATTTAGACTTCCCTCATAAACAGGAATGTCCATCTTCGTCTTCGAGCTCATCCTCGAAATGGCTTTAATCAACCTCTCTGTCGAGGCATCTTCTGCTGAAATTTCTTCGGCGTCATGTCCAACTTCCTCTTCAATCTCAGGATCGCTGAACTCTCCTGCGTCGGCTCCACGCCTCTGGGTGGTCTCCATATCTTCGAGTCTCACCTTGAGATCTCGTATCTGACGCTCCATATCTGCATTACCTGTCGGCCTTCCCCTTCTTCGGGCATCCCTATCTTCACGATCATGTGACTGCCTTTCTCTTCTGGGCGGCATTTTGAAATCTGCTCCCCTCTGCTACCTGAACAAAGAGAGTTCCATAGCCTCGCTCTGATACCACTCTGACGCAAGTCGTGAGTATCAGAGTGCTCCTCTTTCTCCTTCTCTTCTCTCGCCTGCAATATACAGACAAGACTTCAAGCTCTGATACCACTCTTACACAACCCTTCCCTCACAGGCACAGTCGCTCCACCAGGACCTCCTAGTTCTCGGCCCGACGAGTTATCAACTCTTCAACTCCCTCTGGAGTCCTTACCCACAGTTACTTCCGGCGATCCTCCCTTCCTTAGTTAATGAAGGGTCGCTCTCGCGACTTCGCGAATTCCACAACGGGGAACTGGGCTCTCGGATTTCGAGACCCGATGCTTCTGGTCAACGTTGACTTTCTCTCGGTATGTCAGGACCTCGCGCTATCGCGGCTCATGACTAGTGTCTCTATACCTTCGAGGTTTCACCCTCCGAGACCCGAAGTACCGAGATGCCGAGACTCGGAATCTCGCGACCTCGCGCTCTTGTAACTCCCGAGATTAGACTTGAGGCTTCCCACTCCTAAGATCCGATATCCCGAGATCACCTGTCACATCATCTGCTTTCGACATACCCATGCAAGACATTCTGGGACGTCGTGTTTTCGCGTTCTCGTGACTTCGCTCTACGAGAAACAAGGATCTTCCCTCGCAAACTCCCGATACATCTGACCCCCAGTTAGGTCACGATCTTTGTTATTTCTCCACGAAAATTCAAGTCGTCGATTCTCTTCCTCTTGAAGAGTTTCCTCCGTTCACCACCTTTGTCCACGGTAACTAAAAACAAAGGTGCTATCCGTCCTGAGCTTTGTTCCTCTAACTCCTCCAGAGAACTTTCATGCACTCTGTGCACTCTTTAACCTTCAACCACTCTCCAAGTGATGAAGTTCTTCCGGGTCCTATGCACTCACGCTTGCAACAGCTTCGCCCTTCTCTTCTCAGACTTGCTACTGAGACTCCACGTCCAACCTGCACTCACCTGCAAGGTTCGAACAACTCAAACCCAACTCTGGGCAAAAGAGAACAAAAGTTCAACCACTTAGCCTCCTCGATGCACTCTATGTGGAGGTATTCAACTGCACTCGATGCAGGAATCTCCTGGCTTAAGTAGAGAAACGATTGAAACTCATTCCTTCATTCTCTCAGGTTTCGAACCTGATATGCAATCACATAAGCAACATATAACAGATAATCATAAAAGGAAGCAAACATGCAAAGGCATAATATTAACAACACACAGAGCTCAAACACATCCATGGAAATGAATCAGGGCTTTTCCTATTAATTCAATATCTGTACATGGAAGTTCTTCACCATCTCTCTACTCTGTTTTCTTCTTGCTCTCTCTCTGATAATGCTGAATGAATGTTATGTTACAATGATACAAGGGAGGGTGTCTATGCTCCGTTTTCCCTCTCGAAAGCTAAAACTGTCTAATCTAGACTTAACTATTCTATCTACTTGCATTAAATCTAAATAAATGCCTCAGCTACTTAAGGACGAGAGCTTATCCGCTCAAGGTCCGTTACATATACAAAGTGCGCTTCATCACATCAAGTATTAATGTTTGGCGCAACCATATTTCAATGTTTCAAAATTTGAATGCTGGCGCTGTCCAGCTGTTCTCTTTTTTTCCTCCTCGTGCTGGCTCGCTTGATAGGTGAGAGATGCTCCTGCATCATGATGGTGAATACAATTACGGGTGTTTCCATTGTCAACAAGGATTATGAATTTCCTATTCTTAATGTAGTTAATGATCTTGAGGGTTTGGGGAGTAGAGAAGCTAGTGAGGGAATGTAACAAAATTAGGGGTTCAACTTCTGGTGGATCAATAGGTGGATAAAGGCAGTTATAAAGTATTACATTGTGCCATATTGTTTCAACTTGGTTAAATGGCCTAAATAGTTGGTGTCAGTGTCAAAGAGTTCATAAATATATACAACAAACTGGTTCCAAGAAACTTACCATTAACGTCCATTTTTACGCCATCTCCACCATTACCAATGTTCAGGATCTACATAGATAAAAAAATAATGGAGTTTTTCCAACTCATCAGTAAGTATGTGAAAAGTTAAATAATTCTCAATTTGGGTGACCCAACCCGTGGTATCAGAGCCATCAAATTTATTGACCTCAACTCAAGGAGGACAAGGGTCACAATGAGAGATGTTTGAATGAAAGGCCATAGTATGTGAGGAATACACATCATCTACTTAGGAGGGTTGTTTAGGGAAGGGGGCATCCTAGGATTTGTTCAACAACTAGTTCAGAGAAACATTGAGTGTGTCAAATTTTCTATCCAATCTAGGCTTTAATTAGTCAAATTGATTGTCAACTTTAGAAATTTCGATCCGCACTTGTACCTCAAAATAGTCAAATTGGGTGTTGTTCTTGGTGATTTCAGCCTGCAGTTATAATGGAGACCCTTGAGTTGGAGTTCATCCATTTATGCTAGAGTTAATTTTTGGATTTTGAGAGGGGTGGGATGAGGAGAAGGATTTGTATGTCAAGGGAGGGTAAGAAAACATGGTTTTCTATTTTAGGAAAATACAACTTGTTATTCTTTATCACTTTTAGTATCTTCCTACCAAGTCTATGAGAGAGCCATGGGGACCTAGGCATGTATTTCATTATTTACACCACTGATAAAAAATTCCCAGAAGAAGGCATATGCCATGCCCTCTGTTCTGAATGCAAAGTGATGAAAGGTGGTTATAATGTATTCCACTATGCTAGATTGTTTCAATTTGGTCAAACGACCTAAATAGTGAGTGTCGATGTCAAATAACTAAAAAATATCTACAACAAAGTGGGTGCAAGGAACATACCCTTGGCCTGCATTTTTACGCCATTGCCACCATTTAAAACATTCGAGATCTAGATATAGAGCAACATAACAAGGTTTTTTCAAATCATCAGTAATTCCGTGCGAAGAGAAATAATGATCCATTTGGGTGACCCAACCCATGGGATCAGAGCCATCAAATTTATTGACCTCAACTAAGGGAAGATGGGGGTCACGATGAAAGGGAATAGTATGGGAGGAGTCAATACCATCTACTTCGGGGGTGGGGGGGTGGGGGGTTCATGGAGGGGGCGGGTGGGGGTTCCTGCAATCAATTCAGTAATTGGTTGAGAGAGACATTGAGGGTGTCAAATTTATTGTCCAATTTTCCCTCTAATTGGTCAAATTGGCTGTAAACTTTGGAAAATTCAGTTTAGACTTGTTCCTAAAAATGGTCAAACTAGGCCTTGTTCTTGGTGATTTTGGCCTGCAATTATTGGTTGCAGGTGTTGGACATGTGGAAAGTTTGGGTTTTGGGAATGGGGAGTTGGTCCACTGCAAAAGATGGATATGTCATATATATCATTGCGGTCAATTTGACAAGGGAAAGAAAATGGGATAGGTTTCAAATAAAGATGTCGGGAATGATGGGTGGGACCATAAAAAAGGACTATAAGTGACAGCTACCACAATGAATAGGGAGAAAAGGGGAATCAAGTGGGATAGGTCACAAATAAGGGTGCAAGGAAGGGGGTTTGGTCCATGAAAAAATAGACTTAAAAATGATAGGTACCACTGTGATCAGGACGAAGACAGGAATCCAGTGGAGTAGGTCCTAAATAAGGGTGTCAGCAGGACCATGATACTCATTTTTCTTTTTACTCATGTAGATTTATACTCCGGCCTGAAGAATATTGCAGTCACTAAGTGCCCAAATTGTTAGGAGGAAAAATTTGATAGGGATTTCACAACCAGAATGGAGGAGGAAGGGTTGTCTGACAACATATCTCATATGTTCCTTTTTTGTTCTATTCATTTTGCAAGGGTTAGGGATTTTAGGGTTCCTATAGACAATGGTTTACCTTTTTCTATAGATATATGATATACATGTGGGGTCGAACAATAATACTCAACCCAATATCTTAGGGTAGCAAATAAGGAGGCTCAATTGTACTCTTAGTTGTACTACCCCATTACCCGAGTACTAGAGAGTATCTTCTTGAGTTTTGCTATGGCTGTCACTATATAAGTTAGGCAGTCGGTCGACCAATCTAGAGATACATTCAAGAGACCCAGGGGACTCCTGATATACCTGATGGTACTTGGGAGTGATGACAATGTAAATATTCTATATAATGTAGTACTACTTGCGGAGTACCAACAGTGGTTATAGAGGTTTCCAACAAGGTTAAATGTTTGTTTCTAACTAACCTCGTAAAACCATTTTTATTTTCTTTGTGTATTCTTCCCCACCACATTTTTACCCATTGAGTGATTGATCTTTATTCTTTAAAGATGTCAGCAATACATGTCTCTACCATGGAAAAATAATTCCCATAGTTTCCATATAGGGAAGTTCTTTGATACCACTTGTTAGGTACCATATATATTATACTAAGAAGAAAACATAAATACTACAAAAAATACCAGTGAAACAACAAAATGTAGAGAACCACAACCAAAAATGATTCCTTTCCTAATAGAAAGAAGTGTTCAATTTCATAATCAAGGGTGAAACCTCCAACATAGTAACGCTATGTTATAATAAATACAAATCTTTCTTAGTCCTCCTTCTCTTATTTATACTAATTCTATCTTCTAAACAAAATTCTAGAGGAAGATCTTTCTAGAAGTAGAATCTTCTATTAGGTCTTCTTAAATTTACTTGTTCGCATTTATTAAATAGGCCTTATTAAATAATGTTGTCCTTTATTACATGGAAAATATATTATTCAACCTATATGAGGAGTTAGTGAGGTTAGGTACCTAACATATTCTATAAGAGATAACCACCAGACACCTCGGTATTTTTTCCTTGAAGGATGAACATTTTTCCAAGATCTTGTTCACAAATTCAATAAGACAATTAGTTTGGGGATTATATGATGTGCTGATATTCAATTTCATTCCCTGGAGCTTAAATAACTCTTGCCAAAACTTCCTAGTGAAAGTGAGGCCATGGTCCATCATAATAGATTGTGACATACCATGTATTTTAAATTTAGTATCCATGAATACTTAAGAAACTTTATAGGCTTCAAATGCATTTTGTAGAGAAAAAAATGACCATGTTTAGAAAGACGATTAACCACAACCATGATGATGGATTTATTGATATATTTTGGTAACCCCACAATGAAGTACATATAAATGTTTGTCCATGCACTTGGTGGAATGGGTAATGGTTGTATTTCAACTAGAGGTTTCACTTTCTCTCCTTTGTGTCGTTAACAGATGTTACATTATACCATACCGATATAGATGTCCTTCATTCCTTCCCAAAAAAAAATGGAAGTTTGATGCTTTCATATGTTTTATGAAAATTTGAATGACCTATTATGGGAGAGGCATGTATTTCAAATAACACATGTTATTTAAAAGTAGACTACTTAAATAAATATGTCCTTTATAGAAAATCTCTTAATTTTTCCAAGAGTAGCCTCAAGATTCATGGGGTTCTAGTTTAATTTTTTGAAGCATGCTAGTGATCCTCAGACTAGTTAACAATTTGTTGAAAATGTCATTCAACTAGTATAATACTTTGAAATATATTGAAAACATGGACCCTTCCTCTTCATACTTCCAAGAGAGAGAATATGATACAAGATTCTCACTTCCATTCTTATAAATTATCTCACAGTCATATCCATAACTTTTAGTGAGCCATTTTTTTTCTCAAGGGAATAAATCCTTTCATCTGGGTTCAATATTTAAGGTTGTGATTATTGGTTTTAATGTAGAAAAAACTCCCTAACAGGAATGGATGTAAGATATCCATAGCATGCAATATAGCCATCATTTCCTTTTCATGATTTTATTTTCGCTAGGGTCTCACAAATATTTTTTTGTTATTAAAATATAATGTTCATTGGGATACTCACATGATTATTTCTCTGATGCCTTTAACTAAGGTGTCACATTCCAAGACAAAGGAGTTAGTGATTCTAGGTAGCATGAGTAATAGGGTTGTATACATAGAACTCTGCCATTCTTGCAAGGATTGTTTTATGATGTCATTTCATTTGAAATATTTTTTTAAATCAAGGTTGTGAGGGAATCTATAGTCTTACCAAGTATTTACTTACAAATTTTCTATAATAACAAGTTAAAGAAACAATCCCTCTAAAAATTTTAAGAGTGTTAGGGAAAAGCGAATCCTTCATCTCTTTAGAGACACCATCATCCAAATGCACACCATCATGACTAAAAATATGTCCCAAATATTCCACTTTAGAGACACTAGAGTAACATTTGTGCCTCCTGAGAAATACTTAATTATCAAAAAGTAGTCGTAATACCTAATCCACATGGTTGATGTGGGATTTCCAAGTTTGACTATCGATCAATATGTCATAAAGAAGAAAAGGACAAAATGACACATAAACGGTTGAAATATTTTTTTCATGAAACTTTGGAAGGTGGAAGGTGAATTGCAATGGACAAAGGGAATCACCAAGAATTCATAATGGCCTTCACAAGTACAATTTTTTTTTTTAGGAACACCTTCCTCCTTGATGTGAATTTGGTGATATCCCAAGAAGAGATTGAGTTTGGTGAATAATTGGGAACTATTGATCTCATCTAAAAGGTCATCAATGACTAGAATGGGTAAGTTAAAATTGAATATCAATTATTTCATAGATCATAAATTAGGAAACATGTGCCAAGTTCCTTCTTTCTTGAGGACCATGATGAATGGTGAAGAATTAGGGTTGGTTCTAGGATGGATGACACTAATTGATAGAAACTCTCAAACTATCTTTTCTATTTCATTTTTTTGGGAAAATGGATGGTGATACATGGGAATACATTAGGTGGGAGACTACCTTGTATGAGAAAAATAGAATCATCATTCTCCTCTCAAAGGGTGATAGTTCTTGGGAGGTTTAGTGTTTGGAAAAGACTACTTGGATGTCACAATGAATGGGTTGAGAAGGTGTCTGGAAGGATTGAATGGATGGAATTGAGATATAATTCTCGAGTTCCATTTTTCAATAATATTTTACATACATTGAGAGATGATGATATTAGGAGGGTCGGTTTTTAATTCCTTCTAAAGTGTATCTATGCCCATACAACTGGAAATTCATGTATAACTCACTGAAATCCATGGTGATTGGACCTAAAGTCCATAACCATTCAACGCCCAAGACAATATTGTAAACATGGATTTTGAATATAAAAAACATGGGTTTTCAAGGAATAATGGCCCATTTGTAGCGTCGTATTTTCACAATGGCCACCACATTTCATAGAACCTCCATAAGCAATAATAATTTGGAAGTTGTTCATAACATGGATGTAGTAGTGTGATTCTTGGGATATATTTCAAGTAATGATGTTGTGGTGATATTTTTGTTAATTAATACAATGTCCTTTTTATGTTTGATGTGGATAGTATCTGAGGGTTTGGGGAGTAGAAATATCATTCAATGGATATAGGTAGATCTATGGTTCCACATCATATGGATAAGATGAGGCAATGTATTCAACGAGTGGATGAAGAGTCTTTGGAGATATAGCTTCATATTCATAATCATGAATATCTTTTGAAATGGACATAAATATTTTATTCTCATTACATTTATTCTTAGGAAAAACTTTCTCGTCATAGTTGTAGGAGATACCTTTAAGTTGGCACTACAAAATTTCAACTAAGGTTAATTTATGGATATTGATGGGTGGAGAGGATGAAGAGGGATTGGTAGGGGAAGAAATAGTGGTATGGATATGAGGGATAAAAGGGGTATTTTTAATTTGACCTTTCAACACCTTATCACCTTATGGACTTCTTGGGATCTTTGAAATTCTTCCAACCAAGTAGTAAACCATTGATACTTGTGCATGTATCTCTTATTTCTAACCAATTATAAAGAATTCACTAAAAATAGTATCAAACATGCCTTTGGTGTGGATGGTTAGTTTCTAAAAAATAAATATGAACTCTTCTAATGTACTAGATTATTTAATCTTGGCCATTCATCCCAAATAATGAGTATCTATTTCAAAGTGTTCATAAAGTTCTAAGATAAATTATGTCCAAGAAATATAGCACCTTAAAAGTTATTATGCCATTACCACAATTTCCATGTATCAAGACTTTTATTCTTTCTTTTTTTTTATAAAAATTCAGAATGTAGTTTCCTAGATGGTGGGTGTATGTTGTACCCCACCATTTTGGACTTTTATATTTTGGTTTGTTTTATTTTTTTATATGGTTCAAGAAAACTACCATTGTTGTAGGGTTGAATAAACCCATATATATATATATATATATATATATATATATATATATATATATATATATATATTCCCCCAAGTGACACTTTGACATTATAATGAGACAAGTTAGATCGTATTATGACTTTGACATTATAAAAAGAAAAGCTAGATCGTATTATAATGTAAAAACATGAACTTATAATTATTGATAAATATATGTTTTTGTTATCTGATGCTAGTTGATTATTAAGGTTTATCATGCATTATGATTTTATGTATTTAATGTGAAACCCTATTAAAAAAAATTATCTCTTATGTTTTTATTGACATTATTTTTTTTATTAAATTATTTATTCCTATACATTGTGGTGTGCACACTCTAGTGGGAGTGTATATTAACATTATGCTCAAATTCATATTGATTATCTAACAATACGTTATGTAACTTAGATAATGGTGACAATAACAAGGAGGAGGCTATTACACTATTGACCCATGCTAAGTATCTCTTGTAAGAATGATTATAGTGGCGAGGTTGTCTCACCCATGATTCATGTTATGTGTATCTATTATATGTCATTGATGATGGTAGTGAGGAATCTATCACAAACCTTGATTATCCTTACACACCTTGATCATCCTTATATATGTTTCAATATTTTAATATGTTGTTTCTCTAACATCATGTTGTGAAAGATACATGATATTAATAAAACAAATTTATTAAATGCGAGTGATTTGAAAGGTGTTCCCACGATAAGATCAGAAAGGGTGGAGGTCGATTCCCACCATGATTTTTGTCATTGATTTCCTTTAGAACTAAGGGATTGGAAAGAAGAATCAACCCTTAGATAGATGTGTGTGATATTGAGACACATATACTAAGTTGAGAGGACAAAATAGCCTACTTTTTATTTATAAATTATATCCTATCTAAAACATGTGTGTGATATTGAGACACATATACTAAGTTGAGAGGACAAAATAGACTACTTTTTATTTATAAATTATATCCTATCTAAAACAAGAGTATGTGCACTACCTTGAGTGCTTCTGTAAAATGAGTATTCTTAGGATTCATTGTCATTATGAATTGATCCAGAAATGTTGTTTTAATAAAATGACCTTAATTGCGTTGAAAAATAAAGTATGATTTAAGTATGCTTTTAATTTTGTTTCATATCCTAAATATTAAGTAGATTTTTATATAGATGGAAAAAAACTCCATTTAAAAATCATTCAATGATCAAGTAAAATTTCTACAACGTGGATTAATAGTTTTATTTAAATAAAAATGGAAAAACATTGAATATAAAGATAGTGGAAATAAATAAATAAGAATCCAAAGTTCCATAAATTGTATTATAAAATTAAAATTTCATCAATACGTGAATAATTCATTTTGGTGAATAATTCATTTGGGCATTCAAAGCAATTGGAATCAATTCCTTCATGTATGAAGGATTTATTAGTTTTAAATTAATTGAAAGAAATGCTTTGAGTTCTAGATTAATGAAAAGAGCTCAGATCATTTAAATACTTTACACACCTTACCTTATAAATGATAAGATCAATTGAAATAAGGAAAAAAAAAACAAAAAAACTTGGACACGCACGAGAATACTTTGTACAGAAGGGTCAAAATCCGTGCAATGGACACAAGATCAAAGTTTAAGTCCAAGTATTTCTCATATATTCATTTTAGTGTATGTTGTATATTATTTAAACACTGGAATTGGATTATAGTATGTTGAACAGGAAAGGAATCATAAAATTATTGTTCTGTTAAATTGTAAATTTACATAATTGTTTATAAATAGATTATTGTAATGAAATTGTTCTATAAGATACTGAGTTTAAATTGATTCTATGAAAATATTAAAAAAATAAATTAATCATGTTAAATAATGAATTGCTTATGTACAAAGGTATACCTTATATGTTCATTTATTATAAAAAATTTAAATTAAGTCATCAATACAAAAAAGTGTGTTACAAACATATAGATAATCATTTTTTTTTTAAGGATTTTAATGCAAGGAAAATAATTGAGATTGTATAAAAATTTATTTATGAGTTTCTCATAAAAGAAGAATTTCTAAGCAAGATTTAAAGCATATTGTAGGGAGCTATGTGTTAGGTTTTTAACCTCCCTAACCCCTCAAGTATGCCGAATAATAAGTTTTGCTATGTACTGAAGGTCGTCATTAGTAAATAAGGCCTATGTAATAATACAAACACGTCTAATGTAAGAAGACTTACTAGAATGTTCCTCCTTTAGAAAGTTCTTCCTTTGGAATTTTCTCAAGAAGATAGAAATAGTATATATAGAGGTAGAAAACATGGAAAATCGGGTCTTGTGAAATCATTTGTAGTCTAGCTCTGTTGTGTTGGAGGTTTCCCCTCAAAGAGGCAATTTTTGAAAGATAAAAAAGGTATCAATATTTGGATCCTTATTGTCATTTTTTTAAATGTTTAGTCTCTTTATATTAACTATTTTGGTAATAATTATGCTATTGATCTACATATTTCATTTTGGTACCTTACAAGTGGTATCGAAGCTCTTTCCTCAACATATTTTTAGAAAAAAATAATTTGGGCTAGAGACATCTTTCAACTTCTATAAATTACCATAGTGATCTATTGTTCAACGGGTAAAACTATAGATCGGGAAGAATACATATAGGAACTACACATGTTTTAACCTTGTTGGAGACCCCTATAACCCCTATTGGTACCCCTTCAAGTAGTACAACATCAAACAGTATTTGAACCTAGAATTTCACTCCCTCATACCCTTGGGTATATCAACAGTCCTTAACATATCCCAAAACTCGACGTAGATTTTCCATTCAACTTTTTAAATCCTATAGTGGAATTAATAACAACACTTGAGAAGACTAGTCTCGAATACCTAGGTAATTGGATAGTATTACTAAGGGTCCGATTAATCCTCCTTAGTTAGATCCTTGAAATATTTGGTTGACTACTACTATTGGACCTTGCAAGTATATAGGGGGGCTACAACATTAATCCCTTTCCATTAGGAACCCTCAAAATCCATAACTATTGTTTCCAAAACATAACATAATAGAAAAAGTGTTTAAAATTTGCACATACAGTAGGAGCAACCCTGCTTCCTCCATCCACGCTTCAAAATTCCTACACAATATTTCTTATTAAGAATTTTAACATTAGTTCACTATAGTATTATTCATAAATGGGTTAAAAAAGGAAAAAGTATATTGGTCCTACCAACACCCTTATTTGGGACCTATCCCATTGGATTCCTCTCTTCACACTGATTGTAGTGGTACCCCTCTCTCATAATCCTTTTCTATGTGGGCCAACCCACCCTTTTTTGGGACCCTTATTTGGGATCTCTCTCACTATATTTTTCTTTTCTTTTTAGTTGCAATGATACCAATCTCTTATAATTCCTTTCGTACAAACCGCCCAACCTTATTATTTCTTGTTTGTCTCCCATTTGTCCAACACTTGCAACCAAGAATTTGACAACCACATTACTTCCTTGGAAAAGAGTTACAAACCTAAACAATGAAGTCGAAACAAATACTACATAAATTACAACCATAAATAATTGGCTCACTAAATTGGATGTCCTCTCTCACCAAACAAACTCCCTAACTGCATGGTTTCATCAATCCAAGGGTCCTCTCTCCTCTAAAAAAACCTTCACACCAAGAGGGATTTGATTCATTCCATTTCATGACCTTTCATTCTAACCCTCCCATGCGTGACCTACGCCATACTAATGTTGAGGTGAATAAATTTGATGGATCGAACCATATTTGTACAAAGTAACTTCTCAAAATAAACAAACAATTTTCCTTTTCATTTAAATTGTTAAACAAAATAAGTATTATTATTTTAAGGTTATTATGCACTATATTTGGAGGCTACAAATTATTAACATACACACTCTCTTATATTGATGCAATGAAATTAAATATATGCAAAGTAATAAACATGAAATATAATTTCTATGCAATAAAGCATCCATGTTAAACTCACATTCTACACTAACTAAGAATGAACTAGAATCAAAGATATCGACCACTTAGGCTACATAAAAGTACAGATATGAAGAAAAATAGCAAGTCACCAAGTCGATTATGTATCTAGCACTATGTTGGAGAATAACATATAAGAGAAGGCGGTCTGCTTAGACCTGTCATTTAACTAAACTAAGTCGTGAGCTGCTAGGGCTAGTCTATGTATTTCTCTATGTTAGCATAGACCAGAAGAGCACAAGTCAACCGCGTAACTATTACAACATAATTGATATATAATGAAAACAAGCTGCTAGGGCTAGTCTATGTATTTCTCTATGTTAGCATAGACCAGAAGAGCACAAGTCAACCGCGTAACTATTACAACATAATTGATATATAATGAAAACAAAAATATCAACATTTATAGCGCATAAATAAAATTAAATATAAGTAAACCAAAACTACTCTATTCAACTTTTGCATGAAATAATAAGTTACCACACAATTCAATAATCCAAGCTAATAATCTAGCTAACTTATAATTACATGAATGACACATGTTTCTTGTATTGGGCCCTCCTCTTGGAATAGGGTATCATTTAAGAAAAAATCAACAATGAAAGAAGTAAATCACACACACCATCATAATGGACATCAACTATTCTTTGTATTAATAACTCTTGTTATAGTCCAAAAATTTATGAAAAGAGATAGAAATTAGGTCCTTTGCCTCCAGCAATGATCCGATTTATACATAATGATGGTGTTATATATTTCAAAGATAAGCTAGATTCAAACCATTGGATTGAGTTGTCTTATTTTAATGTTTAGAAAATTACAAAAATAACTTTTTTCTTTTCTAGAAAATAAAATACTGAGTTGTGCTTTTCTATCTTCGTTTGGTCAACTGGGATTGGTCAACGTCGTCCTCAATGGGATCAGTCAACATCGATCCTCAATGGCCTAAGTAAAAAGTGACATTGGAAGTTTATGAACCAACCGTTATGACCTTATTAGTTTCTATGACTATAGTTATACAATCACTGGTGCTTATACCATGTTTCACAACTTCTACAACAGATACTAGATCTGCAACTTTTGCAGCTGACCAAGTCTTGAAGATTCTCCAACAACACCCAAAAGTGAAGTTTTGCAAGCACTCAAGGAAATTCTCAAAATGCACGTAATTGTCTTATTGACATATTAAAATTTCTATGAATATGTAAGGAATAAATTCAAAGCTTACCTAGTGTTAAACTCGAACAAATGTCAAAAAGGTGTAGACTTGAGACTAACAAAGGAACAAAAATGAGGTAAAGATTTGAACAAAAGGTGCAAGAAAATTTGGCATTCCCATGACCCAACATCGCTCCCCACCTAAAGGGGTTGCATGTCCCCATGCAACAAAAAGTTATTCTCATTGGTCTTCCAAGGATGAAAAGTCAAGGGGTGATGTTTTAGAACAAATATGGCTCCAATAGCAGACCAGGAGTCTTACTACTTCTTGTGTGTAAAATCCCAATTGTGAATGCATGCTGACCTAGAAGTCCACCTTTGATTCCACACAGTGCCACATGATGGGAAAATGAAATCTCAAGCCAATCCAATTCATGTTGTGGGTTTTAAGGAAGTCAATATATCTATGTACCTTATTAAATACAATATTAAAGTGAGAGCATGAGAATGGTTCCTCACACTTCTTCTCATCGGTATGGACTCTCTTCTCCTTTTGAAACAATACACTACCTTTAACATATTCATGTTGAACTGGTCTTCACAATGAGCTATATCCAATCTCTGAGATTTCTTAAAAGAAGAATTAAATTTGGGATTACAAAGAATCTACTCCTAGCCTTAATCAACTCCCATGGTGTGGGATCTCCTCTTACCAAAAAGGGTTCCATTTTCTTTGTTGTTTAAAACAAGTTCATTGAATCCATCCAACTTAGTTGATTCCTTAGGAAGGAATTGAATGATCAGATTTTTCTGTCTCCTACATCCAGATTGGGGTCACAATAATGCAATCCATTAAGGAGGAGATTGTGTTAGTATAGCTCACAAAGCATTTTTTTATCATTTTCCCCACTATTAAAATATAACTACAAGAATTGATCTGCATTGAATACATAGCTAGGGTTATCTTTTTTCATAGTCGTAAGTTGAAGTAGAATGTTTTTCTCTTTGAGGTATATTGTATAGAATGGAGAGGGAAGTCTATAGGTCAACATAATTTCAACTAGATAACACATATATTTCTTGTCTTGTTGTAACTTCTAAATAATGTGATTCAATTTACATACCTCAAAATGAGCCTCTCACAATTTCTCCTTTTTCGACTATTGTTGTGAATCAGTCTCCCTTGAATCCACTATCATATTGTTTATTTTTTTCGAGGCTTCAATTTTTCAAATGAAATCAACCAACCTTTTCCTTAGGTCCTTGATTTAATATGATCCTCTTGTTGTATCTATGGAAAAGGTTTATCCCTATATATTCTTTAAATCATCCAGATTCTCCATTTCAATGAAAGGTTGATCATCTTCAAAATTTATTGCTGAATTTTTTTGGGGGAGGATTGTATCCCCCTTCCTCCGCATATTCATCACCCTCTACTGTAACCTACTCCATGTATTCATTGACCGGGTCACCATCATGTGAATTTTATCGTCACTTTCTTCATTCATGGCTTGAATAAGGGAGTTTAACCCTTTTGTGTTTTTATATACCTGTAACTTTTCTCATGTTAAATCCATTTCTTGGCTCAATTATTATTTTAATCTCTTTAATCTTTTGTTGTGCTTCTTCTTCCTATTGAAAATTTTCCTAATCTCTTCGACATAACATAAGGACGACTTTTTAAACAAAACCCTTTGTGCGTGTCCTAATTTCTTATGGTCCTTGAGCCACGCAACAATTGGGATGTCGTCCCTTGGGGTTATCTCTTCCTTGTTATTCTCTTTTATCTCAACTCCTTCTTCCTCTAGTTGTTATGTAGAAGGAATTGGTTAAATTTGATGGGTATTTACCCATTTTTTCCTTTTTTAATCTCAAACATTTACAATTTTTAAATTTACACGTCATTAATTACATTCACTTAATTTTTGTAATTGTCAATTTGACAAGATTTTTTTTTTTACCTGTATATATATATATATATATATATATATATAATAGCAATTTCCTAAATTCAAATGCTGATTTTTGTGTAAAACATACATAACATAATTTATAAATTCTATAGAAAAGACCATGCGTAGTATAGGTTACAAATTCTATAGAAGATGGAGTTTGCAACTTGCAATTTGCATGCATGACACATTGCACAAGTTACAAATATTATAGCATAGACTGCACAACCCCTGCACACTCACAGCTTACAAGTCACAAGATTATTTGGAAATTGGATCGTATCACATCTTGCGGGTTGAAAAGTGAAGGTTGAGAGCCAAGAAAATATCAAGGATTCAAAAACACTATCCAAAACATGCATGAAACTATCCATAGAGGTAAGGTTCACTAATATTAAATTGGAATTATAGTGATGCAAATTTTCTTTGTTTGGGTGAAGCTAAAAAAAAACTTGTTGCATGTTGGAGTTACTTCACACAAACCTAGGATTTCTTTTTCCTAAGGTTTTTATTTGTTTATTAGTCATAATTAGTCATTATCCAGTCTCCTATATTTTAGGAGAGAATATTCCACTTGGAGAATATTCTCTTTCAATTCACACTTCAGTTTGACTAGTTGAGTTGAGTTTAGATGTTGCATTGGGATCATCACCATGCAACATTGGGATCATCACCATGCTAATTAAACCTTGACTTGGTATCATCACCAAAGTGGAACATTAGCCTTGATTCCTTGACATAAATCCTCACTACTTTCTGTTCAGTCAGTTAACTGAAAACTAGTTGACTAGTTAGCTCAACTAGGTGGCAGTTCACTCCTATAACTACCTGAGAGACTAGAATAGGTGGCAATTCATTACCGTAACTGCCTGAGAGACTAGAATAGGTGGTATTTCACTCCTGTAATTGTTGGTGTATGTCCATATCACTCTAGACCACCACTGTGATGACTTGGTTCACTTCAAGTCTAACTCATTGAGTTATACAGAGTATATCATGTGTAAATTATTCATTATTCATAACGGTTAATGAGAATTCTTTCTATTCTTTCTCTCCTTCTTCTTGTTTTTCCAATTCTCTCTGAAAATGTGTGTATCATTGTTTATCTAGATCCATTCTGTGCAGGTTCAACACATTTACATGGTATAGGATCTGACTATTTTCTAAGCAAAAGCTACACCAAACTTTTTTGCAGGTACCGAAGATTGAAGACAATGGAAACATGGAATTCCAAAAAGAATTCATTCTTATAGCTTAAAACTATTTTGCATGGAAGGAGAAAATAACCATACATCTTCGATCCATAGGGTTGTATAGGTTAACCATGAATACAGATACAGAGTCGACATCAGCCATAGAAAAATCCAAGTACTTAAATCGCATGGATGAGGCACTCGAAACAATCTGCAGTCTTATTTCTCCCAATCTCCTTTTTCATATATCTTCCTGTAAGAATCCCAATGAAGCCTAGACCATATTGGAAGGGCTCTTTGGAAAACAGGATGAGATGAGGGGACACATGATGGATGTGGAGCTACTCACATTGTATCCAAGAAGCTTTGAGAATATCCGAGATTTCTTTACAAAATTCAAGGATTTACTGTCACAACTCAAATCTTTGGGGGTTGATAAATCGAAAGAGGAGAAAAAAATTATTCTCACCATTCTCTCCAAGCTTGGTCTCGAATTCTCTGTATTCATATCCACATTCCATACTTTCAGATTTGCCTCTGGAGCCATCTAGAAGATGCCTTCTCTTGAGGACTTTATCGAATCCTTGACACAAGAGAAAACCAAGCTCATCAAAATGGACACAATCAAAGTCCCAAGGGTGTATGCACTCACTATACATGACGGCAGCCAAAAATATCAGAAATCTAAAGATAAAGATAAGCATAAATCTCATGCACATACGAAGAAGGAAGGGTACACAAAACCCTTCACCGATGCCTCTAGATCCAAAGGAGAAAAGGGAAGAAAATGAGAGAAATGCACATACTGTCACAAAGGATTCCATTCGGAATCTGCATGCATGCAAAAACAAATAGATCTGATGTCTCAGATACTTCATCAAAACAACCTTGGAGATCGCATCCCCGAGGGTGCAAAGAAGAAGAAGCCAGAAGATCCAAATTCCAAGAAAGGAAATTCTAGCCATGCCTTGATTGCAATGAACTCCTCTCCCAATGCTTGGATCGTAGATTCAATGGAATCACATTACATGGCTTCCTCAAAAGAAGTATATTCATCTTTGGATGCATGCAAAGGTCCTCCTATTATGACGAGGGACAACTCCTCTGTCGAAGTCACCAGAAAAGGAAGGATTCAACTCACTAACGGAATCTTCGAGAACGTGTTTCATCTTCCCAAGATTTATGTCAACCTTCTCTCCATGTTTCAGATAAAAAATTCCTGCACCAGAAAGAAATTCATATTCACACAAAATTCTGTGGACATATACGACATGCAAACCAACTCCAGGGTTGCTACCAGTGAGGTAAATCATTAGTCTAGATTGTATACATTTTCTGAATTCATTGAACCTGATTCTTCTTTACTGCTTACGTATGCTGATGAAAGTAGTAGGATATGGCATTAAAGGTTTGGACATTTGAATTTCAGATACATGCAACAACTTATAAAGAACATATTAGTTGATGTTCTACTAGACATCCTCTTCTCCAAGGGAGTATGTGAGGGATGTGTTCTTGGAAAACACCCTCAAGAGAAATTTGTCAAGGGAAAGTCTCAGCGAGCTTCCGCACCTTTAGATATGATCCATAGTGACCTCATGGGTCCTTTTCCACATCCACTGATCAACAAAGAGAGGATTGTTCTCAATTTTGTTGAAGATTTTTCATGTTTTACATGGATCTACTTTCTCAGGGAAAAATCTGAGGTCTTTCAATACCTCAAAGATTTCAAATCTTTGGTTGAGACACAGTCCGGAAAGAAGATCAAAGTCCTCCGAACTGATAACGGGGGAGAGCATGTGAATCATGAGATCCACAATCTTTTCCATGAGGCAGGGATTCAGTTGCAGCATACAGTTCCCTACACTCCACAACAAAATGGATTTGTTGACCAAAAAAACCGATCTCTAAAGGAGATGGCATCTTGCATGTTGCATGCAAAGTCACTACCATAGAGACTATGGGACAAAGCACTTAATTGTGAAACATACATCCAAAATAGATCTCCCCATAGATATTTCAAGGATAAGACCCCCTATGAGGCTTGGAGCGGCCTCAAACCGGAAGTGACCCACTTTCGCATTTTTGGTTTTCGTGCATGGGCCCACATTCCCTCTGAAAAGAGGAAGGCACTTGATCCACAGAGAAATGAGTGCATTTTTGTTGGATACCCTGATGGCGTGAAGGGATATCAGCCTATTAATCTTTCCTTATACCGGCTCATCATTGAGCGTAGTGTCAAATTAGAGGAAAGTGTCTCGCATGTACCTCAGCAGCCGCATGCAGACACCTTTACTCTTACACCTGTCTGAGATGATGAGCATGCACATGCCGAATCTTCTTCAAATGAGAGTTCTGATTCAGAGGACTCAGAGGATTCATATTCAAATTTAGAGTTAGTACAGTCAGATGCAGAGTCAGAGAATCCAGATGCAGTTGTAGAGCCAGATCAGAGGTCGAAGTGGGCATAGACTACTCTTCAGTATGTAGGGGATCTCGTAGGTGATCTAGCCGATACTAGGAGGACTCGATCTGATTTAGAGTAGCCTCCTGTTGCACTCACGGACAATGAACCATTGCCTTCCAGGCATCTTTTCTTAGTTCAGTATTCAGATCCATAGTCTTATGGAGAGGTTGCTAGAACTCCCTTTTGGGAATCTGCAATGCAGGAGGAGTACAACTCCCTCCTCGAGAACTAGACTTGGGATCTAGTTCCCCTTCCTTATGGGAGGAAACTTGTCAGATGCATATGGGTCTATAGGACCAAGAGTGCAACAGATGGACAGATCAATAGATAGAAATCTAGGCTTGTCGCCAAAGGCTTTCAACGGGTTCATGGTATTGACTATGATGAGACCTTCGCTCCAGTAACAAATATGGATTCTATACGATTGGCACTTGCCATTGCAGTAGCCAAGGGATGGGAATTACATCAGATGGACATGAAGAATGAATTTCTTCACAGTGATCTCTCTTAGGAGATCTACATGGAACAACCCCAGGGATTTATGCAGGACTCATCTTTGGTCTGTCGACGAAAGAAGTCACTTTATGGCCTCAAGTAGGCTCTGAGGGCATGGTATGCCAATATGGACTCCTACCTGTTGTCATAGAAATTTGTATGTTGTAAATTAGACCTGAATGTATACATGTTCAGGATGACTGATTCACTTCTACTTTTAGTTATGTATGTCAATGATTTGTTGATCACTGGTCATGGGTCCTCTAGTAGTCAAGAGGATTCTTCATGACATATTTTTGATGACGGAAATGGGTCCGCTACACTTCTTCCTTGGAATTGAGATCAGTCAAGATGCATTAGGCATCAAACTGTCTCAATCCAAGTATGCACGAGATCTCCTTGAGAGATTTCACATGACAGACTGCAAGTTTGCTCCGACTCCTTTCCTATCAGGAGTCAAACTTGAGAATGGTAGGGGGACTCCACTAGTTGACAACACACTGTATAGAAAGATAGTGGGGATCTTGTTGTATCTTACACACTCCAGATCAGACCTCTCATATGCAGTTGGTGTAGTTTCTAGGTTCATGCAGGAGCTGGATGAGCTACATTGGAAAGCTGCAAAGCATATCCTTTGATACGTATAGGGCACCATCACCTTTGGGATTCATTATGCAGTAGACTCTACATTAGATCTCATTATTTTTTCTAATTCTGACTGAACTGGTGATAACATTGATCGCAAGTCCACATCTGGTTACTCACTCAGTCTTGGTTCCAGGCCTATCTGTTGTTCAAGCAAGAAGCAAGCTTCCATTGCTCTATCTTCAGCCGAGGAAGAGTACAGAGGGGTAATTAAGATAACCATTCAGGCTATGTGGCTACAACATTTTCTCACTGAGTTGGGCATTCACTTTCATCGGTCAATTGTCATTTAGTATGACAACCAGAGCACTCTAAAGTTTTGCAGAGATCCAGTTCAGAGGTAGCGGATGAAGCACATCAAGATCCACATGAACTACATCCAGGACTTAGTACACGATGGGATCATCGACTTACAGTTATGTCCTTCAACAGAACAGACGACAAACATTTTCACCAAGACCTTCACTGAGAAGAAATTCCATTCTCTGCGAGGTCGTCTTGGAGTGAAGCACACAGTTGCCTAGCAACTGTATTTCTTCTTTTTACATACATTGTACCTTGAGGGGGGGGGGTTTACCATGAGGTTTTCCCTCTTTCCTCACTTTATTTTCAGTGTATATTTTGTACTTGGGTACCTGACATGGCCTCATTGCCGGGACCCAATCTTTATTTTCACCATGGTGATGTTCAGGGGGTGTGTTGGAGTTACGTCACATACACCTAGGATTTATTTATCCTAAGGTTTTTATTTGTTTATTAGTCATAATTAGTCATTATCCAGTCTCCTATATTTTAGGAGAGAATATTCCACCTGGAGAATATTCTCTTTCAGTTCACACTTCAGTTTGACTAGTTGAGTTGAGTTTAGATGTTGCATTGGGATCATAACCATGCTAATTCGACCTTGCCTTGGTATCGTCACCAAAGTGGTGCATTATCCTCAATTCCTTGAGTTAACTCCTCACTACTTTCTGTTCAGTCGGTTAACTAAAGACTAGTTGACTAGTTAACTCAACTAGGTGGCAATTCACTCTCGTAACTACCCGAGAGACTAGAATAGGTGGCAGTTCACTCCCGTAACTGCTAGTGTGTGTCCAGATCACTCTATACCACCAATATGGATACTTGTTTCACCTCAATTCAAACTCATTGAGTTATACAGAGTATATCATGTGTAAATTATTCATTATTCATAACGGTTAATGAGAATTATTTCTATTCTTTCTCTCCTTCTTCTTCTTTTTCCAATTCTCTCTGCAAATGTGTGTATCATTGTTTAGCTATATCTACTCTATGCAGGTTCAACACATTTACATTTCACACCTATTTTCACATTATATTTGATTTTTGAGAATCCACATTTAAATATCTTCCCACATGTGTTTTTAAAATCTTGATAATAAACCCCGGATAGGGTTCTTCCGAGCCAATGGCATGATCACACCATGAGGAGGCCACCTATCTAGGAAACTAGCCACCTAATGTCCGATAAAATATGTCACCCCACTCCAATCATCTCATGGGTTTAAACATTCCACCGCCACCCTCCACTCTTCATTTGAAACCCGTAGGCCACACAAATTGGAATCTCTATGACATGGGAGTCTTCATGGCACCATGAAGGACACTTCCTTGGTCACATCTTCTCTAGAATAGATCTTATTCTCCTAAAGACGAGCTTGGGCACTCTCATCCTCATTTCCGCCTTCACAGTTTGCAAGGCCACACCTCCCTGGTTCACCTCTTCTTGAGGCTCGTGAACATTCTCTGGTGCGACCTCCACTCGAGCTCAATCTTTCACTTGAGTTTCCCCTCTCCAGAATTGTTGAAACTGAGTGTCTTCCCTCCTAGGGTGCTGTTATCTCTCATCATGTCGTGACTCAGAGGAAAGGAAAAATGAGGTGTCTCTGGGTATGTGGCCAAGGGAAGAAAGCTGCACACCTCAGACCCTCCTCCTGAAGCCAAATTCTTCCTAGTCTTGGCTCCTGTCGTTGCACGTGCCCCTGCCTAGCCACTCCGCGAGAAAAATCCTGACCTCTCCCCTCTCTCGAACCCCTACGACTGTAGGCTCGAGTGGTTTGATAACCTTGGAAACTCGTTGGGTTTCACACCACCACCCCCCTCCCCCCTCGACGACCTCATCATCATCCCTCCCCCTTTCTTCACCCCCCACCACCTCAGGTCCTGCCTTTTCTCCTTACTCCTCTTATGATTCTCCGATGTCCACCCACCCCCGCCCCTTTTGTGATAAGTGTGATGATTGAACAGTGATCATGGATACACCAAGTGACCTCAAAAAGGACTTGGGGGAGGTCAAGTCGGTTATGCTTGACATGAAGAACAGGGATGCATATCATTGCAGTCGAGTGGACACTTTGATGTCCTTCCTTCATGACCTTCGGCAAGTCGTAGTGGACCACAACAAGGGAAAAGCACAGTCACGCCAAGTCTATGTCAGGCCATGGCTCGGACCAGGTTTTTAAATGATTTCCTGTTTTAGACTTTGGTATCCTCTCATTTCCTAGCAGCCATGGAAGGATGACCTATGCTTTTTCTTTAAGTTTCAATTCAGTTGTCAGCACTATGCCCTGCGTGGTTGTGTAGCTTTTTGTTTTTTCATGGCACAATTTTTTTCTTGGACAAATGGAAACGGTGGTTTCCGAGAAGGGCATCGTTGCCACCTAGGACTATGGACAAATGGCAATGGTGGTTTCCCAAAAGGGTGCTACTGCCATGTTGGAAAATGATCTACATACAGTTGTATATTTTTGAAAGCATTTAATACAAACTCTAATTTACGAAGAAAAAAAAACTTGATAATAAGAATAAAGATGGGTGTGGTCGGCCTATCACACGCTCTATTTTATTTCATTTTAGAAAACATTAGTAGTTGTTATTTAAAAACAAAATCCAAAATAATTCACTAATATTTATTATCTCATTACATTAATAATGCTAATTATTTCATCATTATATTAATATGCTAATTATTTCAGATTTTGCAATCCATAACTTTTATTATTTTTTTTACATCATTCATAACTATTTTTTTCCTTTACTGGTAGGCTATAGCTATCTAGGCATCATTACATGCATAATACTTAGTGTCTAGTAGATGTTTTTTGTATAGTGTTTGTATCTATCAGGAATTGAGGCAGAGAAATAAGTTGGAACCTATTATTTAACGATTTGCAAAATTGAAACTGTGTGCAAGGTGTTATATCAAGGTAATATGTTAAGTTTTTTTGTTTATGCTTTTAATGGTGTTGTATTCCATGTGAAACAATTTTATCATGTTATATTAAATGAAATTTCATAAAATTTTATGTTGTGACTAGGATGATTTTGTATTTACGATAAAAATTAACAAAAACACATATGACATGTAGTATTTAAATGACAAGAAAAAATAAAAATAAAGCCTAATGTTAAGGGCAGTTTGAAGAAGAAACCTGCCATAAAAAATTTACTTGGCGGGTAGGAGTGCCCATCAAATTTATATCCTGGAAGGAATAGAGGTTTCTTCTTCGTCTCAGTCTCCTTCTTCATTCTCTCTTCTCTTTTAACATAGCTACCAACTTAACTAGAACTCTACAGAGTTTTTTGGTTTTTTGAGGGGTCACATATTTTACCTCATTTTGAAAAGTTGTGCTACCAGTAGCACCCCCCCTTCATTTTTAGGTTGTTTTTTGATATTTTAAATCATATTATTTTTGCAAATAATACGATTTGCAAAATTGAAACTATGTGCAAATATATTTTAAATGATATTTTAAAATCTTACTTTTTCATCTATTTAAAATTTTTTCAAATTTTTCTTTTTCAAACATGTTTTTAATCATGTTTCCATGCTTCTTTCAATGTTATAAATGTTGTATACCATTTACGTTTTTGAAATTAAGTTTTTTCATATAATTGTGTATCCTTAATTAATTAATGGTTCCATACTTTTTAAATATAATGGAAAATATCATTTTTAACACATTTTTTAAAGTTTACTTCAATAAATAAAAAACAAATGTTGTTAAATAATACTCTGTATAAAAACTAAGAGAAAATGAGGAAAAAAAATGGTTAAAAACCAAATTTATGGATAATTTTTTTTTAAAAAGTTTAAAAAACACAAAAAAAATTGATGGCGATGATGATCATGAACATCCACTGAGACCGAATTGGTCTATCAAACCTTAAGAGGGTAAGGGATTACTTGCAATTATTCATATATTTTTTTATGTGCTAAAAAATCATTAAGAGAAGTTTTCCAAGATCACAGTAGTTTTGTTGAGTTAAAAGGTTAGGAATGTTGGTACTCTAAGAAATCATTTGAAAATGAGATCTAATGTGGGTATAGGTTGGACAATCTAAGAGAAAGTTCTTTTCATCTTCATCCTTCTTAGTCTCACAAAGTTGACACACTCTTTCATCCCATGGCATTTTAAGAATTGACCAACGTCGAGTTTCACTATGGAGCTTGTGAGAATTGTTTCTTATCTCATCATTGTTTATTTTTTTCTTTACACTTGTCAAAACATAGAGATAATTTTGATCTTCTAGATTAGGGTTGATTACATCCTTATAATACCTTAATTTTATTTTTTCCTCTAAATCTTTATCACACCACATTTTCACCTTAAATTTTGATTTGATGATAATTTTAATAGTATCCTTATTCTTCAAGTGTCTTCCATGATTCCCCAATAACTTATCCAAGATTGGGCATCTTTATTCCATACTCACTTGAGTCGATGGTGGTTACGACTCGATTATGAAGAACTTTTAGGAATCCTCTTTTCTTCCATGTTGATTAATTTGTTCTTATACATTAGGTATCTAGTAATATATGTTCTCTCAATGGGGGAAATGATTGCCTCTAAGAGAAGAATAGGATAGGATAGGGCATATTTCCTTTAATTTTGAGATTATATATTATAAAATTCTTTTTTATTTACTCTAATTTCACATTCCCAATTTTCACATCCATAAAGAATAACAAGTGAAACAAAAGTCTCACAGAGAAGTTTCAAAATATATATATATATATATATAGCTAAATCAAAAAGNACAAAATAAAAAAAAAAAATTAAAAAAATTTAACATTACAATCAAAAAAAATTATATTAAAATACTTAAAAAAAATTAAATATCAAATATAAAATTTTATAAAAAAAATTATATATATATATATATTTAGACTCGTGAGAGTTATATATACAAAATGCCTAAGTCTTCATGAAAATTGATAGTGTTTGCAATCTTTTAAAAAATCTCACCTTTATGAAAATAATTAGATTTGAGCTTTATTAAAATACTGGAAATAAACAATTTTAATGGCTTTTTTTTTGTTGGGATTGAGATAAATTTTAAAGTGGCTTTTTCCTTGTTCTAAAGATTTAAAAAAAAAAACATTGTTATTTGTCTTTGTGTGTTCTATTGTTTAATTATATATCAATTAAGACATGAGAATCTTGATATGGTGAGAAGACACTGTTTAAAAATTTAATGGTGTCTTATTAAACTGATAAAAGTGATATACTAATGTATCTTGCGCTGGGATTCAAGTCTCAAAATCGACATGATATTAAGCTTCCAAGCAATTATTTAATATTTAGGAATGATGTAATGAGCCTTAGAGATTTAATATTTATGCATGAGCTTTAGGGATGTAATATTTATGCATGACGTATTTAAGAATAAGTATTTATATAATGTAAAATTGGATTATAAAATTGTGAATATTGGTTTTCAAAAGTGTAAATTTGAATTTCAAAAGTATGAATTTTGAGTAATTTCAAATAAAAAAAGTGTGAATGTTAAACTCTAAAAGTTTCAATTTCAATTTTTTTTTTGTGAATTTTGATTTCAAAAGTGTCAATTTTATTGCTTCAATCCATACCTCTTTTTCATATGGACATTGTACAAATAAATGGTTTACTAATTCTCCATCCTTTTTACACATTATACATCATGTTGGCCCATGACATTTTTGTTTTTTACGATTATCCTAATTAAGGATTTTTTTAGACATCGTAAAAAATGTCATTTTAATTACGAAATTGTGAATTTTGATTCCAAAGTGTTGATATATTAAATTGCTACAATGTGCATTTAAGTTTCAATATCTTGAATCAAATTATTTTTTAATGTATATATTAAATCTAAATCTAAGATTAATATAATGAACAATTTATGTTTATATTTCAATGCATAATATCACTATGATAGACATTGATAAACATATTAGTATTGAAAAGATGCAAAAAAATAATTTAAAATAAGTGTTGATGATAATTATTGCATTTCAGAGTTGTGCCTTTTCAAATCAATTTAAGGAAACATACAACAAGATTCCATATAAACAAAATGATAACTATGAGGCAGTGTGTTAACAATTTCTTAACCTTAGTTGCA
>ML779670.1:924345-935242 GCA_009831015.1 Picea engelmannii
TAAATGGTCTCGAGTTTAACAGTTCCATTTTCAAAGATAGTATAGACTTCATAGGGGCCTAGACATTATGTGTAAAAATTTCCTTTGAATTCATTGAAGTGAGAATCATAAAGTAATTCCCAATAACCAGCTTTGAATTTTTTTGTTATTGATAAATTTATCATGCCATTTCTTATGTTGTTGTTGGATGATGAAAGTCTAATATAGTGTAGTTTTTTTAAGCTATGCTAATTCATTAAGTTGATCCATATGGAATTGTTGTACTTCAGTAAGATCTAGGTCCACATATAAAGAAATCCTAGGTGTTTTCACTTCAAATTCAATTGGAAAAAAGAAGAGACTTACTATAAACAATCTCATAAGGGGTGAATCTTGTGGTGTTTCACCATGTTGATTTATAGGACCGAAAAGATTCGGGGAGTCTAGTAGCCTAGTCTTGTTGGTGAAACTTTACAATATTTGTTAAAATAGATTATGTATTTTTGTTAGAGATTTCAACTTTCCCCTTATTTTATGGATTGTGAGGAGAGGTAGTTCGATGCCAAATCCGATAGTCTTTGGTAATCTTCTGAATTAAATGAGAAGTGAACTATTGCCCTCCATTAGTAGTAATTTCTCTTGGTACTCTATATCGAATAAACATTTATTCTTAGAGGAAATTTTATACCAATTGCTATGTTTCTTGTGGAAGTTCCCTGGCCTAGACCCATTTAGTCACATAGTCAATACATACCAAAATGTGATTTTTTGTTGATATGGGTGGTTTATTGGCACTACAAAATGTAGGGCCCATTTCTCAAATGGATTGATGAAAAATTGGGTCAGAAATGTCATTTCATCTTATCTAACTGATCTGTCAATCCTTTGACAATTGTCACAAATTTGTACATAATTCTTGGTATCTTGGAAAATGTACAAAAAAAGTAGCCCATGCCTAGTAGCTTGTGGGAAATTCTTTTGTCTTTGAAGTGTCGTCTGCATGGGTCATCATGATAGGATTTAATCATTTCATAGATGTCATTTTCACTAACACAATTTTTGATATGAATGTCATTCTTGGTGTAGAAGAGGCAACCTTGAATCCAAGAGTATTGAGCACTTTGAAAGACAACGTGCTATCATTCCTTTAAGGACAAGCGTTGTGGGATCTTTCCTGCAACTAAATAATTAGCAATATCTTCATAGCATGATGACTGAGTAGATAATGCAAAGAGATTTTCATTGTGAAAGTTTTCTTCTACAGGTGTATTTTATTCTTCGTTAGATAATCTAGATATAAAGTCGGAAACACCATTGTCTTTACTTGGCTTTTTAGCGATAGTGATATCAAACTCTAGTAAAAACAATAACCACCTAGTTATTCTACCACTAGCAATAGGATTATTCATCAAATACTGAATGGGAGAGTGATTTGTATGAATAAAAACAAGGTACCTAGTAATATAGTTCCTAAATTTGTTATTAGAATATACAACCAAAAGAAATTCCTTTTCAGTGACTGTGTAGTAGAGTTTTGTTGGAGCCAAATGTTTTCTAATGTAGTAGGTGTAATAAGGCTTATTATCCTCTTGTTGTCCTAATCATACTCCATATGTCAAGTCTAAAGCATCTATAGATATATTGAAGGGCATGGACCAATATGGTCCTCTCAAGATAGGGACATCATTCACATGATCTTTGAGAGTATTGTTCCAGAGTTTATATTTAAGGCTTTAAAATGTAAAGTCTAGGTATCCGAAAAAGGTAGAGAGAGTTAAGGTAGAAAAATGTATCAGTTACTTAAAAAGAAAAGTTATGGTTGGTTTCTTAACTGTATTTGTCTAGCTTCCAATTGTTTCTAGATGCTTATATCTTGTTCAATGGTTGCCCATGAACGTTCTAATTCAACCCGGGTGTTTTCTATCTGTAAGATAGTGTTAAATAAGTTTAAAGAAATGCTAGTCTGATCTGAAAGGTCGGGTTCTATATTGGGTTGTCTTGTAACAGGAACAATCACGAGGGATAAAGATTAAAAAAATATTACTTTGTTTTCAAGGTTTGTTATTTTTGTCTTGAATTATAAGAGAAAAGTTCCCAAACTTAAATTAATAACATAATAGTTTCAGAGGTCGTTTCCTATTGAACTTGAGTCAAATTCGAAAATCATGAAAGTGATGGGAGGAAAACATAAAGTTGTTTAAACAAGGTGAGGCATTAATCATGGAGGAATCTCACTTTGCAATAGAGGAAGAAGGAAGACCAAAGATCTCTGATGAAGCATAAAAATACAATAATCTGAATAATTCATAGGTCTTGAGCCTGCTGATAGCAAACAGAGAGGAAAACCTATAAACAATTAGATAACCAAATAACTTTTAACCACAGTAGATGTTGTACTAAATTGCAGTTAAACATTCATAAAAAATACATAAGGGAAAGATGTTGAAAATTAAAGTAAAGAGGAACACATAACTCGGGGTTGATAGAATCTGGAATCTCCATTTTGTATTCTCATTAATCACTATAAAAACTTCTCTAGTACAATCGGCCGAAAAAAAAAAGCCTTTTCTTAGTCTTACAAAATTATATTTATACAAAGTCACCAATTCTTGACGGTTGGTGATTTCCTAACTCCTAGGGGCTGACAGTTACAAAATTTCAAACTTGAAACGTTTGCATGGTTATCTTTTATTTTTCTATCATCTTGATAATATGATCCTACAATATGATAATTCATTGCTTCTTCGAAGTATATCCTTCTTTTGGTCTGAGACATTCAATATATTTTTCTAGAAAATGCACAAAAAATCTAGGAGGCTCTGGTATATCCTTTGACTCTAACAGATTAAACTTTCTCTGAAGTTTCAAGAGTCTGTGTTCAATCTCTTTTTTAGCAAACTTAACTGATTGCAATTATAAATTTGGCTTCACCAGCCACGTGTCTATTTGGGTAACATCAATCTCCTTTAATTGCGAAATTTCAACTTGAATTTCATTCAAGTTCTCTTTGAGTTTCAGTTGATGTCTTACAATATTGATCTGTCCTAGTAACCCAGGGAAATCCTCTTCTCCAATACCTAACGATCCTTTGTCTAGTAAATCAAAGGTCTCTTCGCAATCATCCTCGAGTTCCTTTGCAATTTTCTTGCTTTCGTCTATGTTGGCCTCCCATACTTTAAGCATGATATCACACCTGATCTTCTCTGCAACACATAGCCTTGGAGTTTTTGATACCTCTTCTTTTGTCGAAAGTACAACTGCCTTTTGAAAAGTAGCCCGACATGCTTTAGCCTCCTTTTCTTTGAAAACAATGTTATTGGAATATTGACTTACTTCTTGGAAATAGTTCTGAATAACTTCTACTTTAGAAATAAATCTTTGTTTCTCTGCTTCTATCTTCATGTGCACTTTCAGTGCCTGGTCTTGAAATTTTTTTAAATCTATCACCTGATTTTGAATAGAATTCAGCCTATCCTACACCTTTGTTGCTAATTCTTCCTACTGGGTTACCTATCCTTAACTGGCCTGCATATTCTTATACATCTCATCCAAGCTAGACCTAAGCAGTTGGATTTCCTATTTGTCAATGACTCTAGATTGTTCTAACCCTTTTTTTTTATCTCCTCTCTAATATTTTTCTTAGTATTTTTTATTTGACTCTGCAACTGGGCTATCATTTGATTCCTCTGTTCCAATCTTGTTTTCAGATTGTAAATTGTGAATAAATTGGATGTCGCCAAAGCTCCCATAGAGTCTGATACCTCTGTGGAAAAATCTTCCTCTTTTAGGTTATGTCCATCTACGAGCACTCTGTGTTTCTTTACCATTGTGCCTTCTCTCAAATGCATTTCATGTTTCACTAAGGCTTTCCTCTTCTTACTAAAAAAATAATCAGAGGAAGGTATCTCTTCTCTAGAGATTGGAGTGAGGTCACTTACATATATAACTTCTAATTGAGGAGTCCCAAATGTTATCTGTAAAGGATTCAATGATGTAATAGGGATGCCCAACTCTGTAGATTGGGTTTCTCCTGTTGTGTTGGGAATATCAGTAGGAATAGTCAATGATGAAGGTGTAATCATTTGACTTGACTTTGGAGGTGTCTCGAGTGTAGAATCTGTTTGTGAAGCTTCTTCTTTTTGTGAAGATGCTTCAGTCTTTGGATTTTATTCTGCAATATTCTCGTCAGAAGGCTTTGAGTTGAAACCTGGGGGTATGCTTTCCTTTTTCTGGAGGAGAGGTTACTATTTATCCCTATAGTATCTTTGGTAAACCACTTTGTTTGTTCTTCTGGAAAGAAGAAATCTGGTCTGCAAGTCAGGGGGTAATGCTTGAAATATCTCTAATATCTCCTCATATGTTCTGGCTCCTTTGAATATGTCATCACAAGGGGAGTTTTCATGTTCAAACATTTTCATGTTGCAATGAGTTAGATGATTTCCCACAATTTGGTATGGGTTGTGCTTTCCGAGTTCAAGATCTACTAGATTAATGTCTTCTGATGCCGTAGCTTACGCTTTAGAATAGCCAAGATTAAGCAATGAAAACTTCCCAATCTGCACAGGAAAAAATGGCCATAATTTCTTTTGAGATGCTTTTAACTCTGTACCAATGCCTCTTGTTATTATCTGGTATGCCAGTTCTCTGCACACCAGTCTGTGAGTGAGAAATTTAGGGAGAGTATGAGGGGGGATTGAACATATGAAGACTCTGACATAAGAGAAATTATCTTCGATGAACCAATTGGTAACTGCCTTAAGGTTTCCCACGATTTGCTATGAAATCTTAGGGGGTGCATAACCATACAAAATTTGGTGCACAGGTATCACTACGTAGTGACATATTTTGTAAAATAAATCTTTCACATTCTCTTCCCATAGTTTAGAGTGATAAACATGAATGGTTTCAGCACAGGCTGGGTTCTAGCTCCAATTCATCAAGGGGAATGGAGTCATGTAAGAAATAGCATCCATAATATATGAAGACATGTAAAATGATACAGTTCGACCTTTCGATTTTTCCATATGGTAATCCTTAATCTCTTTAGCTAGGTTATCTGACAGGATTTTGGCCGAGTTGAAGGTGAAACCCTATGCTACCTTGTGTGTAATTGTTACCCATTCTGCAAGGAAATGGGTAGGTCTTTTCCTCCCAAAACGTCTACATAACATCAAGGCTATATAAACCATGTATTTGTTTAACAGAGAAGTGGCATAAATGTCATGGGTATTAGCTCTAAATTTCGCTGGAATTCCCCACCAATATTTGATTATACCTGGATATCTTTGATCCAATTCTATACACTCCTTTCTTTGAAATTCTTCTACAAATTCGACATTAAAAATGTATTTAGAGACAGTGGACAGTTTATACATTACTTGGATGTGCTCTGGTCTGAATGTGTCAACGATGACCCTTTGGTGATTTAGAATGCTCCTTGTCTGAATGCCTATTTTTTCTAAAGCCTAGCTTATCATGTCATTGTATGGAATGAGTCTCAGACGTGTGGCTATCTTATGGAGCTCAGACTCAGCTATATCTATGACTTTATTTTCAGTCGTTTCGTTTCCGAAATCATCAGGGCAATTCCTCATCTCATACTCCAAGATATCAAAAATTTGTCTCCAGGACTTGATTGAATCCACAACATGTGTGTTAAGCCCTAATATTGGCTCATTACCCCTTAATTGGGGCATATTTTATTAGTAATGTTATTTTATTTATGTCGGATTTAGACCATTAGTTGTAATTATACCTCCTAGTCTCCTATATATACCAAGGAGGCATTTTCATTTTGAAAATTGTCTAAATAAGTGTTTCCTTAGTTGTTGGCATGTATCATAGAGTGTTCAAGGGACAACCTAGAATATGACAATCATTCTTTGGTTGCATGCTATAAAATGGTTGGGAAATCCTCTCAACTTTTTTGTTTAGTAATTTGGTCTTTCAGTCCCAGTCTAGTTTGCAAATGCTTGTTGTTTGGTCAAGCGAGTCTAGTAGCAAATGCTTTTTTTTGGTTAGGTGTTGAGCTGTAATTGTATGATTGAAACCGAGTGAATTATACAACCTCAAATGTGAAATGATTGGCTATCTCATTTTCCTACATTGAAAAATAAAAAAAAATGTGAAGTTGTGTTGATTTTGGATCTCGAGGGACAATGATAAGGGTTTGTCACCTTTGAATTTAAAAAAATTCCTTTGGTTTTAGTTGTGTCATTGAGTGCTTGGAATTAGACTTGAAGAATAGTATTATTGTTCCATTGTATGCAATATCAATGCCTAGTTGGTCCTTCCTACTATTCCTTTTAAGTGTTGAATGTCGAGTTTCAAGATGAGTTTCAAGCTTGTATTGGCTTTGGAACAAGATAACTTAGATCCATGATTATGAAACAATAAATATATTCAAATCTAATGTTGTTGTGGGCTCTACATTTATTTTTGTCATATATGGAAAGCTAGAAGTTGTTAGCTTTCCTTTAGGAACAAAAACACGTATGTGCCATTGCTCAAGGTTACTTTGTCTTTACATGCTCTTTTAGCACAAGCCCATGTAGCAATATGAACATGCTTTTCCCTAGCCTTACTTCTGATTCCCCTACATGATAAGCCATGATTTTTGGTCTCTAGACAAAGCAAGGAGGTGATTTCACCCTAACCAAGGTTAGTGTTCTAATGTTGTCACCAACAATGCACTTATGCTTTTGCTAGATGGAAAGTTAATGGTTGCTACCTTTGTTTCTAGCACACACACAATGATGAAATCAATGCTCTGAGGGTGCCATAGTCCTAAAAAGCACCATGGTTAGTGTACTACCTTTGTATGTGCCCTTTTATTGGCTCTGTAAAATGCTAAGAAGATCCACAATGATGCAATAAGAAGTGTATTTAAATCCAATGTTGCTGATGGCTATGCACTTGTGCTTTTACTAGAAGGAAAGAAAGCAGTTGCCAACGTTCATTTTCACACAACCTCAAGGCTTCAAAATAGCTATAATAATGGTATTTTGATCCAATTTCAGATTTTATGAATTCTAGGGTGTTATTTCAAAGTATATATGCACAATGTACCTAAGATGGATTCAATTGGGCTGGAGGCTCTCTCACTCAAATTTGATGCAATCAATTCTCTAAGGGTGCTTTTGTTCTAACAATCACCATGGTTAGTGTTATGGATTGATGTGTGCCCATTTATTATATCTGGAACAAGATAATAAGATCCAAGATTATGAAACAGGAAATGTATTCAAATTGGATGTTGTTTCGGGCTCTACATTTGTTCTTGTCATAGTTGGAGAGCCACTGGTTACTAGTTTTCCTTCAATAAAAAACAAAAGTATGCAATCATTGCTCAAGGTTTTCCTTTTTCCTCACATTCCCTTTTATCACAAGCTCATGTAGCAGTATGAACATGCTATGCCCTCACCATACTTTCAATTCCCCTATGTGATGAACCATGCTTATTGGTTGCTAGACAAAGAAAGGAGGTGATTCACCTAAACAAAGGTTAGTGCCCCGCTATTGTTATCAACATTGTTATTGTACTTTTGTTAGAATAAAAGATAGTGGTTGTGGTTGTTAGCTTTCCTTCTAATAGAAGCACAAAGATGCAATCATTGCTCTGGGGGCGCCTGTATCCTAACAATCACCATTGTAAGTGTTTTTCCTTTGTGTGTGACCTTTTATTGCCTCTAGAACAAGCTGAGAAGGTATATGATGCAATACAACGTGTATTTAACTAATGTTTTTTGTTGGTTTTGTGCTTGTTGTTTTGCTGAAATGAAAGATAACAATCACTAGATTTCGTTATGGCACAAGCACAAGGATCCAATCACAAGGTTTCGAGTTGGCTACAATAGTGGGCCTCCTATCCAATTTTGAAGAACATGAATTGTTGGGTGTTATATCGAAGTACATATACATAACATACCTAAGGTAGATTCAATTGGGCCCAAATATCTCTTGATCCTAATGCAAAATCAATGAAAGAAGCTCCAATGTGGGATTGGGATTCATGCAATCCTTTCACAATTTTCCTAGAATTTGAAGCAATTGTAGGGCACAAAGTTCTGTTTCTACACTTGGGTTTTATTGTAAAAGGAAATTTATTTGAATGCTTGCAATATATCCTCTTGCTTTTGTGGTGAATATTCCTTTGAGTTTTTGAGGACTTTTTCTGGAAATGAGTTTTGAGCTTTGAATCTAAGATTAAAAATACAATCGAGAGATCAATCTTGAGCCAAAAGAACTAGATGTTATATAAAGGTATGACTCATGATATCAATCAATCAATGGATGTTTTATGAGGCCAAATAATGGTTATGATTTATTTTGTGCAGTCTAGTTTCCAATAGATTTGTTGTGCATAGTCACTGTTACAATATTATTTTTCTTGATTTATGCAAGGTCTATAAAATAAAGAATGCATGTTGTAGTTTCATTTTAAATATTATAAAGTATTGACGTCAATTATTTGGAAGCATTGCTAAAAGTTAAAAAACACCTAAAATATATATTGTTAACAATAATCCTATTAACAATAGTAACTGTGAAATGAAATAGTTAAGGTGCAATTCATGGTATAGATCCCACGCTTTAAGGGATCAATGAAAAATTATTTATCAATAGCTAAATTTCTAGTCCACCAAGATTGTATCCTAGAAGTACCATTAGGCTCGTTCCATATACTAACATTTTATTTTATCCTTCCAAGGAATGCCAAAGTTTATTTTTGGTTCTATGTGGTAACTGAAACAACTATACTATGGAAAATGCTAATATTAACTATATTTAAACCTCCAAGATCCAATATAGGATATGTTATTTCCATTAAAGAAATGAAAAATGAGAAGCTATTTTAAGATCACAGAATCAATATTGTCGCTCCAAATTTGAAATCCACAAGAAATCCACAAAGTCATGGGATAAATATTGTTGCTCCATTGAATCTTGAATACCTTTTTGCCTCTAAGGTAACATATCCTAGAGTAGCGGTCCTTGAAACTTCCATATTTTCTTAGACAAGTCCCCAAATGAAAACTCACAATACCATCCATGCATATATGCATTTTCTAAACTAGATGTTACATCCCATAAATTCACAAACATTTTCTTAGCCAATTACATAGATGCAGCAGGTTGCAATAGAACCTCAGGGCCTTGGTCATTGTTTGATGCAATCACTTTTCCAATCTTCCTCATATGGGTTGGGATACCTTAGTATATTGTCACCTCATTGTGTGGTTGTGGAACATCATAATGCATGTGGGTCTCTCTTATCAGTAGTTATGGTTGCAACCTTAAATTCAAGAATTGCTACTTTTGCCCAGAGAAAAAAATAGAGCCACGGTTCTTGTGACTTGAGAGCTCATGTGACTCCCAATTAATGGTCTGATTGGGGCTTCTCCAATTGGTAAAGTTGACTAGGGAGTTCAAGGAGAAGATTTGAGCAAATAAAAAAAGTTGACCTCATTTGGCCCTTGCAATTATGAAGAACTTGATTTTTCTTGGGTACAAATAATGGTAAAGAAACTACACCATATCATAAATATGGAGGAAATGTAAGTTGTTCTAAAGAAACACCACACAAGGGGAAAATAAAAAATGTTGACCATTTAGTTTTGGGTTCCTGGATTGAACATATGCAACTTGATCAAATTGTAACTTGATATTGGGATTATTTATTGGGAGTTGTGGTAGGGTGGGATGGGCTCATTTAAAATTCATTTTTTTTTTTTACTATTTCTGTTATAAAATTCCCCATTTTGGTTTAGGAAATAGTCTAGTTTTCTACCTTTCATCAAAATTACACTAGCAAGAAATTTGGGAGGGAAGCATGAAAAAGAAAATAGGGAAATTTGAACACACAAAATGGAATTCCTAGTGGTTGGGAGGGAAGCATGGAAAAAGAAAATAGGGAAATTTGAACACACAAAATGGAATTCCTAGTGGTTGACAAACTGAATATCTCTTAGGTGGTAGACTATAGAATGATTATTTTTTTGTCAACATGGAAATTAAAGATGTTATTTTGTTTACTTATCATTAGAAACTATATATATATTTACTTTGAAAGAATCGAGCAGAGAAATGTTGTCTATTGGTTCCTCTGCACAAGGCCTTGGAATAAATCTAGGATGTAGCATCTTGTAGCATTTTTAATTTATCAAACGTGAAATCCATAATAGGTTTTAGAGAGTAAACTCTAAGGTTGTAACTAGAAAAAACTATGATTTTATTGTCTACTGTTATTTTTTTGTGCCTAAACTCAAATAAAGTTTGTAGGTGGTAATTTTGGGGTAACATTTTTGTAGATTGAAGCGAATGGTTGTTAGTTTCGACTTACTATAGAATCTTTCAAGTTTGTAGAATCTAATGGCACAACATGATTTTATAGTTAATATTTTTGGTAAGCTTTACCAGAATGATGGCATGTACATTTTGCAAAAATTTAAGGATGACAATCCATTGTTTGTTGTGTAACTTCAATTTATTGACTAGGTGGAAAACAATTTATGCATACTTTTATTTTGAACTGCAATATCAGTCTGTTGTGATGTCCTTACAACTATTATGCTCTAAAGGGATTGACTAAAACCATAAGTGTCATTTGATAAGGTATCATTGTATTACCTTTTATTGTTTGAATATTTTTATTTAGTGAAATTGAATTTATTTCATAATTTTGTTAGAGCCAAGGGAGCTCCTTCCTTGTTGCCTTTGTCTTTGGCTAGTAGAATCTTTTCTTTTCCTATAAACATGTTTTAATGCATGGTTATCTTAAACGTTCCATGTTGATATCATTGCATCATATATTGAATATATAAGAAATATGGAGTTTTATTAAATTTCTTTTTAATATCATTTCAAAGACATTATTTACTATGATTGGAGACTATTTTCTTAACTTTAAGAAAATCAT
>ML779670.1:944351-966461 GCA_009831015.1 Picea engelmannii
CACCTTTTCTCCTTCCTCCTCTTCTAAGTCTTCAATGTCGACCCACCCCCGCCCCTTTTGTGATAGGTGCGATGATCGAACAATGATCATGGATAAAGTGAGTGACATCAAAAAGGACTTGGGGGAGGTCAAGTCGGTTGTGCTTGACATGATGAACATGGATGCATACCATTGCAGCCGAATGGACACTCTAATGTCCTTCCTTCATCACCTTCAGCAAGACATAGCGAACCATGAAAAGGGAAAAGCACAAGCATGCCAAGTCTATGTCGAGCCACTGCTCGGACCAGGTTTTTAAATGATTTCTTGTTTTAGGCTTTGGTATCCTCTCATCTCCTAGCAGCCATGGAAGGATGGCCTATGTTTTTTCTTTAAGTTTTAATTCAGTTGTTAGCACTCTTCCTTGCGTGGCTATGTAGCTTTTTTTTTTTGCATGGCACAATTTTTTTCTTGGACAAATGGCAACGATGGTTTCCCAAAAGGGCATCGTTTCCACCTAGGACTATGGACAAATGGCAGTGGTGGTTTCCCAAAAGTGACGTAACCCTTCCCCACTCCTCGGAGAACGATCACGATCACCAGGACCTTCTCTAGAACTTTGGCCCGAAGAACCAAAATGCCCTTCAACTTCCTCGTCGGAAGTTCTTCACCCACAACAACTCCTTTATGACCTCCCTTCTCAATTGGGAATTCGGACTTCGCGATTTTGCGAATCCTAGGGTCATGTGATTCTCTCCTCACGATTCCCCGAAGTCCGATACGAGTCAACGTTGACTTTCCTCCGCTATCGAAACTTCTCTCCGTCGGGAAATCACTGCTCGCGATGTCAACCAATCGAAACTATAATCCCTGAATCCCGATATGTCGATTTTCTAAGACACGTGTGGAATCAACTCCTCCACCTTTTACCTTCCTATCGGGACTTCAGAACTCACAGGATCGCGAGTCCTGATGTTGATGAGCTCGGGACTTACCTTTCCCTGAACTCCGATACAGCGCCACCTGTACTCCACTAGTTCTCGTGGTCCCACAATACCACGTCACCTCGGGATATCGCGTATCGCAAATCCAACCTGAGGGTGTTCTCAGCTGTCGAGAACCCCGATTCTCTGAACCCCGATATATATTGGGATCCTCTGACACGTGTTCCCATGATAAACGGCTCAGAGCTTATCGGAGTATTTCTCTTCACGATATCGCTGCTTCCGCTTCGGAAACTTGGTGCTCCAACTCCGAATATGCCGATAGACAATATCGCATATGATCTGACGATCTCTATGACTCCAGATAGGTGACTCCACTTCCTCCTGGGTTTCAAAACCTTGAACGTTCATGCTTTAAAACTCCTTGCAACTTGACAAGATTTAACGGTCCTCGAACCTCCGTGGAATCTCTCCGGGATTTTCCATGACAACGCCTGCACTTATGCTTCCGCAAACTAATGGGTATGTTCCTCCTGAGCTTGTCCTCGCTTCACAAGCCTTTATGAGAACTTGTTGCACACACTTCTTGAGGCAGATCTTCGAACACGACCAAGTGTTCAAGCTTCCCCGATTTTGCGTACCCACCTGCAGCAGAAATCCTTCAACTCTTTGCTCAGAATCGCAACTCTGAGTTTCCTTCTAGCCTGTGCAGACCTTGCACGGCTCCGGTGCCAAATCTGCACTTCTGAGATGAATGAATACAAAAGCTAGCCCTAAGTGAACCCTTCAGTCACGCACTCCTTGCGGACAAATTCAACTGCACCCCTTGCAGGAATTCTCTGGCTCACTTAGAGAAACAATTGAAAATCATTCACTCATCCTCTCAGATTTCTAATCAATCATGAAATCACATACACAACATATCAAAGCAATTGCATAACCAGAAGAAAATACTCATAAGCATAATATCAACAACACACATAGAATAACACAGCCATGGAATTGAATCAAAGCTTTCTATTTATTCAATATTTGTACATGGTGGTTCTGCACACAATTTTTCTGCTTGCTCCTCTCTTTTGAATGCTGCCTTTGATGATAATTACAATGATACAAAGGAGGGTGTCTATATCCTTTTTCCCTCTCGAGATCTGAAGCTATCAAATCTAGAAATAAATGTTCTATCTACTTACATTAAATCTATTAAATGCCTTCCTATCTACTTACATTAAATCTATTAAATGCCTTCCTATCTACTAAGGACGTGAGCTTAAAGGCTCAAGGTCCCCTTTACAATACAAGTGTGCTTCTTTATGAATGACTTCATTAAAGAGCGGCGCAACAACTTTCAATTATTTCAAAAATGCGTGCTGGTGCTATCCAGCTGTTTTCCCTCAATGTGTTGGCTCGCTTGACGTGTTGTGGATGCTCCTGCATCATACTCCTCAGCTTAAAAACTTTCATGGGCTCCTGTCCATGAGCTCCTGCATAGTCTATCCATGTTTTTGGATAACTGCTTCTGTCTCTCAACTGGCATCCTCCATTGCGTGATTCTTCCACTTCACCAGATATTCAAAGTACTGCTTTCACCTGGTCTTCTTTCCCATTCGCTTGTCCAGTATGCACTCCATCTGCAGCTTCTCTGCGACTGGAAATTGTTTTGTCCACTGGACCACTGGTTCCTCATCTTCAACATCTTCTCCTCCAGCCCTGTATGGGTATAAATCCGAAATGTTAAATATCAGAGATATCCCGATGCCCCCCGGCAACTCAATTTCATAAGCATTCTCCCCGAATTTCTTCAGGACTCTGCATGGCCCAATTTTCTTCATCTTGAGTTTATTGTATGTTCCCCTTGCGAACCTTTCCTTCCTCAAATGTGCCAGAACAAGATCCCCAACTTCAAACTGAAGTTGTCTCCGATGCTGATCTGCTCTACGCTTATATTCCTAATTTCAATCAATCAATCGTTGCTTCACCTGACTGTGAAGTTCCTGCATCGCTTTAGCAAATTACTCTGCGCTTGCACTGCTAGTCGTAGCCTGTTCTGACTTCCTGAGTTCAGAAACTCCCCTTGGTTGTCTCCCATAAACAATCTGGAATGGACTTCTTCCTGTACTCCGATTCACAGAATCATTGTACGCGAACTCTGCATGTGGTAATAGGTTGTCCCAGCTGCCATGGTGCTCGATTACCAAGCTCCTCAGTAAATCTCACAGACTCCTGTTCACCACCTCAGTCTATCCGTCTGTCTGCGGATGATAAGCCGAACTAAACGCCAAGTTAGTTTCGAGCTTCTTCCATAGTGTCCTCCAAAAATGACCTATGAATTTCGTATCCCTGTCTGAGACTATGCTTCTCGGCAATCCATGAAGTCTAACAACCTCTCTGAAAAACAAATTTGCGATGTGGGTCGTATCGTTGGTCTTCTAGAATGGAATAAAATGTGCCATCTTAGAAAACCTTTCTACCACCACAAAGATGGAATCAACCCCTCTCTGTGTCCTCGACAAACCCAATACAAAATCCATGCTTATCACCTCCCATGGTCTCTCGGGTATGGGTAATGGTTGATAAAACCCGACATTCTGCTTCTGACCCTTCGAATGTTGACAAATTCAACACCTGTCAACAAACCTCTTGACATCTTCTCACATGCCCAGCCAAAAATACGATTCTCTCAGTTTTGCGAATGTTTTGTCATGACCAAAGTGACCTGCTAATCCCCCGCTATGTTTCTCCTTCACCAAGTTCTCCCTCATGGAGAAAATTGGTATGCACAGCTGATTACCTCTGAACAACAATCCTTCCTGGATCATGTAGTCTATCCATGAGCTCCGATCTCTGAGAACTGGGTTCTCAGCTGCCTCGTATGCTTCTCTGAAATCCACATCACCTGCGTACATAACTTTCAGATTTTCAAAATCCAAGGTTTCGACTCGAAATTCCTGCAGCAATAAACATTTCCTGCTCAAAGCATCAACCACTTTGTTAGCAGTCCCTGAAATGTGTTTAATCACAAACGTGAAATTTTGCATCTACTCTACCCATTTTGCATGTTTCTGGTTCAACTTATCTTGTTGACTCACAAACTGCAATGCATGATTATCACTGTACAATACAAATTCTTTCGGAATCAAGTAATGCCTCCACTTCTTTAATGCATGTATGATGGCATAAAACTCTTTATCATAAGTGGAGTATTTCAGCTTTGCTTCATCCAGCTTCTCGCTGAAATATGCAACTGGTCTGTCCTCTTGACTCAAGACCACTCCTATAGCATATCCACTGGCATCACATTTCACTTGAAATGTCTTCTGGAAATCAGGCAACACCAACACTGGTTTCTATGTGATCTTTCGCTTCAACAGATTGAAGCTACTCTCAGGCTCTGTTGTCCAATGAAAAACTTTATGTCGTTTTTTCACGGAGTCCATCATTGCGACGCTAATCCCACTGAAATTTCGAATGAATTTTCTGTAGAAACTAGCCAGTCCATGGAAACTCCTCACCTCGAAAATATTTCTCAGTGACGACCAATTCTTGATAATGTCCACCTTCTCAGGATCCATTTTCAACTCATTTGTTGAGATAACAAAACCCAAATAAATGAGTTATGTCTGCATGAACGAAAAATTCTTCATGTTGACCAACAACTTCTCCCGTTGTAGTCTTCTCATCACAATGCCCAAATGTTTCAAATGTTCAGCCTTGGTCTTACTGTAGATCAATATATCATCCAGATATATGACTACAAACTTTCTGATGAATTCCCTCAGGACTTCATTCATCAGTCTCATGAATGTGCTTGGCACATTTGTCAAGCCAAATGGCATGACCAACCATTCATACAAACCCTCGTTTGTTTTGAATGTTGTCTTCCATTCATCACCCTCTCTCATGCGAATCTGGTGATATCCGCTCTTCAGATCAATCTTTGAAAAAAAATTTACCCCACTTAGGCAATCCATCAGATCATCCATCCTCGGTAGTGGAAATCTGTACCTGATGGTGATTTCGTTAATTGCTCTGGAGTCTGTACACATTCTTCAGCCTCCATCCTTCTTTGGACTTAGTACTGTCGGAAGAACACATGGACTCAAGCTCTCCCTGACCAGTCCTTTATCCAATAAATCTTGGACCTGGTTCTTGACCTCCTCATTCTCTTGGGGTGTCAACCTGTACGCTGCTTTATTCGGAAAACTTGCTCCAGGTATGAGGTCTATGTGGTGACTCACACTCCTCATCGGTGGCAACGAACGAGGTAATTCGTCCACGATGATATCAGCGAACTCTCCCAACAGTTCCTAAATTTCATCGGGCAAGTCGTCCACTCTCGTGCTAGTCAGGACAATCCTTGGTTTCCTGACCACAAAGAATTGTGGATCTTCGTTCTTTTCTATCTCTGTGAGAAGCTCCTTCCCACTGATGAGAAGTATTGTGTTGTTTAATTCCATCTTCACTTCTTTATATTTTATCGGAAGCAACTTATGGATTCTCCCATTCTTCTCTAGTGTATATGTGTTCATCTTCCCATCATGAATCACATTTCGGTCATATTTCCATGGTCTACCCAGCAATATATGACATACGTCCATGGGAATAACATCACACAGAATCTGATCATTATAATTCCCAATTTTAAATTCAACTAAACACTATTTAGTGACACTTACCCGGTGTCCTTTCTGTAACCACGAGACTTTATATGGACTCAGGTGCTTAGTCATTTTCAGCTCCAACTTTTCCACCATCTCGGTTGAAACGAGATTATCGGTGCTTCCACCGTCAACTATGACCTTGCATTTCCTGTCCTTGGCTGCGCAAGCCATTCTGAATAGTCTGTTCCTTTGCACTGAGCTTTCCACCTCTTTCTCAGGTGCCAAAAGGACTTTATGCATCCCAGGCGACCTTCCACTGTCTGCATCTTCTGTCTCAGCATCATGCCTCTGCGCCTCAGTGATGTGAGCTTCTCCTGCATCTTTCTTCTTCTCTGGACACTCAAATGACTTGTGCCCATTTTTCCCACATGTAAAACATGTGATAACTCCTCCTCTTCCTCTACCTCGACCTCTAGTATGAGGAAGTTTGTTCGCATTAGCATAATCTCCCCATTGATCCATTTGTTGTCTTCTTAGCTCAACATACGGCTGCCTCTGTGAGGTTACGCCTCTTTCAACTTTACCCTGAGGTTTCCTCCACTCCTCTTTGGGCTTCTGGAATTTCTTTTGGGAAACTGCCTTGCCTCTTGGCTGACTCCTGCCTCGCCCTCGCTGTCCTTGCTTGCGGCTCAGCTTCTCTTCGGCTTTCAGAGCCATCTGGTATGCATCCTCAACTGTTCGGATGGTAACCATGCTCAATTCATCCTGAATGTCATACCTCAACCCATTTAGGTACCTTGCTACCTTCTCATCATTGCTCTCTCGATGACCTGCTCTGATATTGAGCTTGTAAAACTCTTCGGTGTATTCCTTCACCATCATCAACTTCTGTCTCAGGTTATGCATTCGCCTAAACAGAGTGATTTGATAATCCCTGGGGATGAGCTTCACTTTCAACTTTGCAATCATCCTATCCCAACTTTTAATCTTTTGTTTGCCTTTGGAACGTCTATCTGCCTGTAGCTCATCCCACCATAAGGTTGCATGTCGTTTCAACTTGGTAACAGCATGCCTTACCTTCTTATCTTCTTCGATATCTTCATAGTCAAAGTAGGTGTCAAGAGCCCTGATCCAGTCCAGCAACTCTTCTTCATCCAGGATTCCTTCATAGATTGGAATGTCCATTTTGGTTTTGGAACTCATCCTGGAAATGGCTTTGATCAACCGTTTTGTTGATGCATCTTCTGCTATGACCTCTTCAGCATGTCCAACTTCCTCTTCGACCTCAGAATCGCTAAGATCCCCTGCACCAGCTCCACGTCTTTGTGTAGTCTCCATCTCCTCAAGTCTTGCTCAGAGATCTCTCATCTGGCGCTCCATTTCTGGATTCCCTGTCGGCCTGCCTCTTCTTCTCACCTCCCTGTCCTCTGGGTCGGGTGACTATCTCTCTCTTCTTGGCGGCATGATGTCTTCTCTTCGTTTTCCCTGCTACAAAAAGCAAAGAACTATTCCCGCTCTGATACCACTCTGACATAACCCTTCCCCACTCCTTGGAGAATGATCACGATCACCAGGACCTTCTCTAGAAATTTGGCCTGAAGAACTAAAATGCCCTTCAACTTCCTCGTCGGAAGTTCTTCACCCACAACAACTCCTTTATGACCTCCCTTCTTAATGGGGAATTCGGACTTCGTGATTTCGTGAATCCTAGGGTCATGTGATTCTCTCCTCACAATTCCCCGAAGTCCGACACGAGTCAACGTTGACTTTCCTCCGCGATCGAAACTTCTCTCCGTCGGGAAATCGCTGCTCGCGATGTCAACCGATCGAAACTACAATCCCCGAATCTCGATATGCCGATTTTCCGAGACACGTGTGGAATAAAATCCTCCACCTTTTACCTTCCTATCGGGACTTCGGAACTCGCGGGATCGCGAGTCCTGATGTTGATGAGCTCGAGACTTACCTTTCCCCGAACTCCGATACAACGCCACCTGTACTCCACTAGTTCCCGTGGTCCCACAATACCACGTCACCTCGGGATATCGCGTATCGCGAATCCAACCTGTGGGTTTTCTCTACTGTCGAGAACCCCGATTCTCCAAACCCCGATATATATTGGGATCCTCTGACACGTTTTCCCACGATCAACGGCTCAGATCTTATCGAAGTATTTCTCTTTGCGATATCGCTACTTCCACTACGGAAACTTGGTGCTCCAACTCAGAATATGCCGATAGACGATATCGCATATGATCTGATGATCTCTGTGACTCCAGATCGGTGACTCCACTTCCTCTTGGGTTTCAAAACCTTGAATGTTCACACTTTAAAACTCCTTGCAACTTGACAAGATCTAACGGTCCTCGGACCTCCGTGGAATCTCTCTGGGATTTTCCATGACAACGCCTGCACTTATGCTTCCGCAAACTAATAGGTATGTTCCTCCTGAGCTTGTCCTCACTTCACAAGCCTTTATGAGAACTTGTTGCACACACTTCTTGCAGTAGATCTTCGAACATGACCAAGTGTTGAAGCTTCCCCGATTCTGCGTACCCACCTGCAGTAGAAATCCTTCAACTCTTTGCTCAGAATCACAACTCTGAGTTTCCTTCTAGCCTGCGCACACCTTGCACAGCTTCGGTGCCAAATCTACACTTCTGAGACGAATGAAGACAAAAGCTAGCCCTAAGTGAACCCTGCAGTCACGCACTCCTTGCGGACAAATTCAACTGCACCTCTTGCAGGAATTCTCTGGCTCACTTAGAGAAACAATTGAAACTCATTCACTCATCCTCTCAGATTTCTAATCAATCATGAAATCACATACACAGCATATCAAAGAAATTGCATAACTAGAAGCAAATACTCATAAGAATAATATCAACAACACACAGAGAATATCACAGCCATGGAATTGAATCAAAGCTTTCTATTTATTCAATATCTGTACATGGTGGTTTTGCACACAATTTCTCTGCTTGCTCCTCTCTTCTGAATGCCGCCTTTGATAATAATTACAATGATACAAAGGAGGGTGTCTATATCCTGTTTCCCTCTCGAGATCTGAAGCTATCAAATCTAGAAATAAATGTTCTATCTACTTACATTAAATCTATTAAATGCCTTCCTATCTACTAAGGACGTGAGCTTAAAGGCTCAAGGTCCCCTTTACAATAAAAGTGTGATTCTTTATGAATGACTTCATTAAAGAGCGGCGCAACAACTTTCAATTATTTCAAAAATGCGTGCTGGCGCTATCCAGCTGTTTTCCCTCAATGTGTTGGCTCGCTTGATGTGTTGTGGATGCTCCTGCATCAAAAAGGGCGCTACTGCCATGTTGGAAAATGATATACAGACAACTGTATATTTTTGAAGGCATTTAATACAAACTCTAATTTACGAAAAAAAAAATCTTGATAATAAGAATAAACATGGGTGTGGTCGGCCTGTCACACGCTCTATTTTATTTCATTTTAGAAAACATTAGTAGTTGTTATTTAAAAAAAAAATCCAAAATAATTCACTAATATTTATTATCTCATTACATTAATAATGCTAATTATTTCATCATTATATTAATATGCTAATTATTTTAGATTTTGCAATCCATAACTTTTATTATTTTTTTTACAACAATCATTTGTAACTAGTTTTTTCCTTTTCCAGTAGGCTATAGCTATCTGGGCATCATTGCATGCATAATACTTAGTGTCTGGTAGATGATTTTTGTATAATGTTTGTATCTATCAGGAATTGAGGAAGAGAAATAAGTTGGAACTTATTATTTAATGATTTGCAAAATTGAAACTGTGTGCAAGGTGTTATATCAAGGTAATATGTTAAGTTTTTTTCTTTATGTTTTTAATGGTGTTGTATTCCATGTGAAACAATTTGATCATGTTATATTAAATGAAATTTCATAAAATTTTATGTTGTGCCTAGGATGATTTTGTATTTACAATAAAGATTAACAAAAACACATATGACACATAATATTTAAATGACAAGAAAAAATAAAAATAAAGCGTCATGTTAAGAGCAGTTTGAAGAAGAAACCTGCCATAAAAAATTTACTTGACGGGTAGGAGTGCCCGCCAAATTTATATCCTGGCAGGAATAGAGGTTTCTTCTTCGTCTGGGTCTCCTTCTTCATTCTCTCCTCTCTTTTAACATAGTTACCTCTCCTTCTTCATTCTCTCTTCTCTTTTAACATAGTTACCAAGTTAACTAGAACTCTACAGAGTTTTTTGGTTTTTTGAGGAGTCACTTTTTTTACCTCGTTTTGAAAAGTTGTGCTACCAGTAGCACCCCCCCCTTCATTTTTAGGTTGTTTTTTGATATTTTAAATCGTATTATCTAGAACGTATCCACATTAATTTTTTAAATGCTTACTTTTTCATCTATTTACAATTTTTTCAGTTTTTTCTTTTTCAAACATGTTTTTAATCATTTTTCCATGCTTCTTTCAATGTTATAAATGTTGTATACCATTTATGTTTTTGAAATTAAGATTTTTCATATAATTGTGTATCCTTAATTAATTTATGTTTCCATACTTTTTAAATATAATGGAAAATATCATTTTTAACACATTTTTTAAAGTTTACTTCAATACATAAAAATTAATTGTTGTTAAGTAATACTATGTATAAAAACTAAGAGAAAATGAGGAATAAAAAATGGTTAAAAACGAAATTTAAGGCCAAAAAAAAATTAAAAAGTTTAAAAAACACAAAAAAAAATTGATGATGATGATGATGATGAACATCCACTAAGACCGAATTGGTCTATTGGACCTTAAGAGGGTAAGGGATTACTAGCAATTATTCATAATTTTTTTTATGTGCTCAAAAATCATTAAGAGAAGTTTTCCAAGATCACAATAGTTTTGTTGAGTTAAAAGGTTAGGAATGTTGGTACTCTAAGAAATCATTTCAAAATGAGATCTAATGTGGGTATAGGTTGGACAATCTAAGAGAAAGTTCTTTTCATCTTCATCCTTCTTAGTCTCACAAAGTTGACACACTCTTTCATCCCATGGCATTTTAGGAATTGACCAGCACCCAGTTTCACTATGGAGCTCGTGAGAATTGTTTCTTATCTTAGCATTGCTTATTATTTTCTTTACACTTGTCAAAACATACATATAATTTTGATCTTCTAGATTAGGGTTGATTACATCCTTATAATACCTTAATTTTATTTTTCCCTCTAAATCTTTATCACACCACATTTTCTCCTTAAATTTTGATTTGATGATAATTTGACGCAGGCGCACCCTCGGGGGGGCACGTCTGCTCACAGGACCTTTCACTCCTTCCTCAGCCCAAAGAACTCAAAGGTTCCTTATTTCCCTATTGGGAAATGGTCCACCCACAACAATTCTCCTACAAGACCTCCCTTAATGATTGGGAAATCAACGGTGGCCTTTTCCTTTATTATCGGGATTCCTCCTATCGAGGATTTGACATTTGAAATGTCCAGACACTTTGGTTTTCCGATACCCGATCCCCGATATGTTCCTTTGTTTCTTTAGCCCTCACCTGGCTAAGCTCCTGGGTCCACGTGACCTCTCCTTATATGACCACATTCATATCCCTCATCGGATTTTTGGGCTTTTCGATGTCAAGATGCAATTGTCCCCAGGGCTTGCGATTTCCCAGATCCCGACGCGCCTTTCTTTCACGATAACCCTCTTGGTTATAGGCCTTAGCTCATATGATCGTTAACCTGTGACCGCGGTCTTGTCCCCGTCGAGGCTACGGGAGTTCAAATGTTGCAAAAAACTTACCCATGGTTTTCCCGATTCCTCGGACACCGATTCTCCATCGAGCTGACAAATGGCTTCCACTACGATGCCTCCCTCCTTTTCGACGTGCTGATAGCTGGCCACAAAATCATATCTTCCTCCTCGTCAGGATTTCATGGTTCAGGAAACCAAAATGCATAAACACCTTGTCACTGAAATCCCGGATATCCCGATGACTCAAACCCTGATGGATGACTCCCTATCGGGGATTTTCCCGATGGAACTGATTGTCTCCACGCGTCTCCTCTGGAAAATGGTTCTGATTCCTCCGGGGTTTCGAGACTTGTAATGTCCCAATTTTCTTGTCCTCAGGAACCCCGATTCTCTGATTTTTGACTCCCTCCGGATTCCTGACACCTGTCCTCATGGATGGATGACTCAAATTATGCCGGGCCTTTCATTATGAACATCCCCGACCTTTTGTTCTCGAAACTCCTGACGCCTTGATCTCCGCTATGTGTCCATCCGTCAGATGGCTCCGATCTTCTCGAGACTTCGGGGTTTCAAATGTCGAAAGACATTTGACCACAGGACTTCCGATCCTTCGAATCCTGATGGTTTCCCTCATGCAACTTCTGTCAAATCCGACGACTGATGGGTGTTTAGTGAGATCTAACAATCCTCAATCTCTGGAGCTTGAACTCCGAACACAGCCGTAAACTCCTCTCTTATGTGACAGATCTGACAGTTGATGGGTTTTCACCAGTCCTCTCCATAAGACCCTAACCGTCGATTCTTTCCTCCTTGAGGATTCCTAAAATAACTAAGTGTTCCTCCACGGAACTTGTCTTCCTGTAGTGCAATAGTGCAACGCCTGTTTTTACACGCTCCATGGCATGAAATTCCAGTGCTTCTCTTCAACGAACTTGGAAGCCTTATCCTTCCTAAGCTTCACACAATTCTGAGTCTCCACGAAGAATCTTGCACGCACTCCTTGCGGAAATTCTCGAACTCTTCTAAGTGTTGAGTTATTTTGACTCTGCGCACGCCTGTAGCAGTAGTCTTTCTATACTTTTCTCAGTTTTGTGACTGAGACCCTCCTTAGCCTGCGCACTCCTTGCATGGATCGTATAACCCAATTTCACTCCTGGATAAATGAGAACAAGAGTTAACTATCTGAGCCTTCTGTCAACGCACTCCTTGCGGACGACTTCCACTGCACTCCTTGCAGGAATCCTTGCTCAGATAGAGAAACAATTGAAACTCATTTCACTTCCTCTCAGATTTCAATCTCAACACATGAAATCATATACACATCATAATAATAAATGCTTAACAGGAAGTAAATACTCACAAGCATAGCATTCAACACACACACACAGAGAATAACACAACAACCATGAATCTGAATCAACTTCTTCTATTAATTCAAGATCTATACATGGGTGTTCTTCTACAGTTCCCTGCTTCTCCCCTATCCTCTCGATTCTTCTAATTCTTCCTGAACTATGTTACAATGCACAATGAGGGTGTCTATATCCGTTCTCCCTCTTTCTTCTAGAACTGTCTAATCTAATATTCAATTCTACCTACATACATTTACTACTATAAACTCCTCTGTCTATCTTAGAAGAGAGCGGGGCACTCAAGGTATGATTACATGTTACCAAGATGCCTTCATTAAATGATCTCATTTATGCTTGGCGCATCAACTTTAAGGGAAATTTCAAAATTTTGGGCTAGCGTGTGCCCAACTATCCTTTGTCTTCTGCGCTAGCTCGCCTGTCTCGGGAGATGCTCCTGCATCATACTCCCTCGCTTGAAAATTTGCATGGACTCCTGTCCATGAGCTCCTGCATGGTATGTCCATGCTTCAGAATTTCTTCTTCGGTCTCCCAGCTGGCATCTTCAACTGGATGACCCTTCCACTTAACCAGATATTCAAAATATTCTTTCCTCCTGGTTTTCTTACCCACTCGCTTATTCAGTATCTGTTCCATTTGTGGCTTCTCTGCAACTGGCATCTGCTTCTACCACTAAACCTCTGGTTGTTTATCACTTGTTTCTGCTTCCTCAAGCTTGTATGGGTATAAATCTGAGACATTGAATATCAGAGATATTCCGATCCCATCCGGTAATTCAATCTCGTAAGCATTTTCTCCCATCTTCTTCAAGACCTTGCAAGGTCCGATTTTTTTCATCTTCAATTTATTATACGTCCCTCTCGGGAAACTTTCCTTCCTCAGATGTGCCAGAACCAAATCACCAACCTCAAACTGAAGTTGTCTTCTATGTTGATCGGCTCTACGCTTATATTCTTGGCTTGATTTTACCAACCGCTCCTTCACCTGGCTATGAAGTTCTTTCATTGCCTCAGCAAATATTCTGCACTAGTGATCCTAGTAGCAGTATTCTCTGAATCTCTCAATTCAGAAACTCCTCTCGGTTGTGTGCCATATACAATCTGGAATGGACTCTTTCCTGTGCTCTGATTCACTGATTCGTTATACGCAAAATCTGTCTATGGCAATATACTGTCCCATTGGCTATGGTGTTCTATCACCAAGCTCCTCATCAAGTCTCCCAGACTTTTGTTAACCACTTTTGTTTTCCCATCCATCTGAGGATGATAGGAAGAACTAAACATCAAGTTAGTCCCCATCTTCTTCCATAATCTCCTCCAAAAGTGCCCTATGAATTTAGTTTCCTTGTCCGAAACTATGCTTTTTGGAAATCCATGAAGTCGAATGACCTCCTTGAAAAACAGATTTTTGATGTGAGTCACATCGCTGGTCTTCTGGCATGGAATAAAATGTGCCATCTTGGAAAACCTATCCACTACCATAAAGATTGAATCTACACCTCTTTGTGTCCTTGGCAAACCCAATACAAAATCCATGCTTATCGCCTCCCATGGCCTCTCTGGTATGGGCAATGGCTGATAAAATCCCGCATTCTATTTCCTTCCTTTTGAATGCTGGCAAATCCTGCATCTGTCTACAAACCGCTTGACCTCTGATTGCATCCCTGGCCAAAAGTATGACTCGCTCAGCTTTTCAAATGTCTTGTCATGGTCGAAATGTCCGACCAATCCTCTGTTGTGCTTCTCCTTTAACAGATTCTCCCTCATGGAGAAATTTGGAATACACAACTGATTTCGTCTGAACAATAATCCATATTTGATCATATATTCTATCCACGGGCTTCTATCTCTGAGAACTGGATTCTCAGCTGCTTCATTCACTTCTGCAAAATCTGCATCACCTGCGTACATGTCCCTGAGGTTTTCAAAACCCAATGTTTTGATTCAGAACTCCTACAACAACAAACATTTCCTGCTCAAAGCATCAACAACTTTGTTAGCAGTACTAGAAATATGTTTTATCACAAAAGTGATTTTTTGCAGGTATTCAACCCATTTAACATGCCTCTGATTCAACTTTTCCTGTTGAGTCACAAATTGTAATGCATGGTTATCACTATACAAAACAAATTCCTTTGGAATCAAATAATGCCTCCATTTCTTCAATGCCTGTATGATGGCATAGAATTCCTTATTATACGTGGAGTACTTTTATTTTGTCTCATTCATTCTCTCGCTGAAGTATGCAATCAGTCTATCCTCCTGACTCAAGACCGCTCCTATAGCAAACCCGCTTGCATCACATTTTACCTGAAATGTCTTTTGAAAATCCAGCAACACCAGAATTGGTTGTTCCGTAATCTTCCGTTTCAACAAATTGAAAATCTTCTCAGCCTCTTCCATCCAGTGAAAAGATTTATGTCTTTTCTTCATGGTATCCATCATCGCTGTGCTAATTCCACTGAAATTCCTGATGAAATTCCGGTAGAAACTAGCCAAACCATGAAAACTCCTCACCTCAAATACGTTCCTCGGTGATGGTCAATTCTTGATCACCTCCACCTTATCTGGATCCATCCTCAACTCATTTGTGGATATAACAAAACCCAAATAAATAAGTTTTGTCTTCATGAATGAGGACTTCTTCATGTTTATCATCACCTTCTCTTGCTGCAATCTTTTCATCACAATGGCTAAATGCTTGAGATGTTCAGCCTTCATTTTGCTGAAAACCAATATGTCATCCAGATACACGATGACAAATTTCCCGATGAAATCCTTCAGGACTTCATTCATCAATCTCATAAAGGTACTTGGTGCATTTGTTAAGCCAAACGACATGACAAGCCATTCATACAGTTCTTCGTTGGTTTTGAATGTCATCTTCCACTCATCACCTTCTCTCACACGAATTTGGTGATATCCACTCTTTAAATCTATCTTTGAAAAAAATATTGCTCCACTTAAGCAATCCATCAGATCATCCATTCTTGGTAATGGGAATCTATACCTGATAGTTATCTTGTTAATCTCCCTTGAATCAATGCACATCCTCCAACCCCCATCTTTCTTCAGACTGAGTATTGTTGGAACAGCACATGGACTCAAGCTTTCCTTGATTAATCCTTTGTCCAACAACTCCTGGACTTGTCTTTTAACTTCTTCATTCTCCTGCGGCATCAATCTGTACGCTGCTTTGTTTGGCAAACTGGCTCCTAGTATGAGATCAATATGATGACTCACACTTCTCATCAGTGGAAACGAACGAGGTAGTTCGTCCACTACTATGTCAGTGAACTCTTCCAGCAGTTCCTGAATCTCCTCTGGTAGCTCATCCACTCTTGTGCTAGTCAGAACAATTCTCAGTTTTCTGACCACAAAGAATTGTGGATCCTCCTTTTTCTTAACTTCGGTAAGAAGTTCCTTCCCACTCATGAGAAGTATTGTGTTGCTTACCTCCGGTTTCACCTCTTTATCCTCAATTGGATGAAACATATGGATTCTCCCATTCTTCTCCAGAGTATAGGTGTTCATCCTCCCATCATGAATCACATTTCTATCATATTTCCATGGTCTACCCAACAATAAATGAAAAACATCCATAGGAATGACATCACAGAGTATTTTATCATTATACCCTCCTATTTTGAATTCAACTAAACACTGTTTAGTGACATTTACGATGTCCCTTCTGTAGACATGAAACTTTGTATGGACTTGGGTGATTAGTTGTCTCCAGCTCCATCTTCTCCACCATATTGGTTGAAATGAGATTATCTGTTCTTCCACTATCCACGATAACCTTGCACACTCTATCCTTGGTCTTGCAAGTAGTCCTAAAAAGACTGTTCCTCTGCGCTGAATTCTCCATCTCCTTCTCTGGCGTCAAAAGGACCTTCCGCATCACCATCGATCTTCGCCTTCAGCGTATTCTGCCTCAACATCTCGCCTTTGTGCCTTGACGATGTGAGTCTCCCCAGTTTCTTTCTTTTTCTCTGGACACTCAAACGACCTATGCCCATTCTTTCCACATGTGAAGCATGTGATTAATCCACCTCTTCCTCTTCCTCTACCTATGGTATGAGGAAATCTATCATTATCAGCATATCCTCCTCTCTTCTCAATATGTTGTTCTCTTTGCTCCGCATATCTCCCTCACTGTGAGCTTCCACCTCTCTCTGTCCGAGTCTGAGGTTTTTTCCAGTTGTCCTTGGGCTTCTGGGTTCTTTCCTTGGCAATTGTTTTGCCTCTGGGCTGACTTCTGCCTCGGCCTCTTTGACTCTGCTTACGACTCAGCTTCTCTTCAGCTTTCAGAGCCATTTGGTAAGCATCCTCCACCGTTCAGATGGTTTCCATACTCATTTCATCCTGAATCTCATATCTCAAACCATTCATATACCTGGCCACTTTTTCGTCATTGCTTTCACGATGACCTACCCTAATGTTCAACCTGTAAAAATCTTCAGTATATTCCTTTACTGTCATATGCTTCTGTCTCAGGTTCTGCATCCTCCTGAACAGAGAAATTTGATAATCCCTAGGAATAAATTTTTCCTTCATCTTTGCAATCATCATGTCCCAGCTCTTAATTTTCTGCTTTCCTTGGCAACGCCTGTCAGCTTGTAGTTCATCCCACCACAAGGCTGCATGTCCTTTTAATCTTGTGATGGCATGCCTAACCTTCTTATCCTCTTCGATATCTTCATAGTTGAAATAAGTATCTAGAGCTCTAATCCAATCCAACAGCTCTTCTACATCCAGATTTCCCTCGTAAACTGGAATGTCCATTTTCACCTTTGTACTCATTCTTGCAACAACTTTGAGTAAGCGTTCACTCGCTGCATATTCCGTTGGGATTTATTCTTCTCTATGTCCAACATCATCTTCATCCTTGGATTCACTGATATCTCCTACATCAGCTTTGCGCCTTTCTCTTATCTCCGTGTAATCGATTATGGCACGAAGATTTCGCATTTCTCTCTCCATGTATGGATTCTGCACTTGCCTACCTCTCTCTCTAGACATTTCCCTTTCCTCCTCTGGATCAGGTGATTGTCTACCCCTTCTCCTTGGTGGCATGGTGAATTCTCCTTTTTTTCTCTGCTACAGAAAGCAAAGAAGCTTTTCTAAGCTCTGATACCACTTGATGCATGCGCACCCTCGGGGGGGCACGTCCGCTCACAGGACCTTTCACTCCTTCCTCGGCCCGAAGAACTCAAAGTTTCCTTATTTCCCTATTGGGAAATGTTCCACCCACAACAATTCTCCTACAAGACCTCCCTTAGCGATTGAGAAATCAACACTGGCCTTTTCCTTTATTATCGGGATTCCTCCTATCGGGGATTTGACATTTGAAATGCCCAAACACTTTGGTTTTTCGATCCTCGATCCTCGATATGTTCCTTTTTTGCTTTAGCCCTCACCTGGCTAAGATCCTGGGTCCACGTGACCTCTCCTTATATGACCACAATCATATCCCTCATCGGAGTTTATGGCTTTCCGATGTCAAGATGCAATTGTCCCCAGGGCTTGCGATTTCCCAGATCTCGACGCGCCTTTATTTCACGATAGCCCTCCTGTCTATAGGCCTTATCTCATATGACCGTTAACCTGTGACTGCGGTCTTGTCCCCGTCAGGGCTACGGGAGTTCAAATGTTGCAAAACACTTACCTGTGGTTTTCTCGATTCCTCAAACATCGATTCTCCGTCGGGTTGACAACTCGCTTCCACTACGATGCCCCCCTCCTTTTTGACGTGCTAACAACTGGCTGCACAATCGTATCTTCCTCCTCGTCAGGATTTCACGGTTCGCGAAACTAAAATGCATAAACACCTTGTCACCGAAATCCCCGATATCCCGATGACTCAAACCCCGATGGATGACTCCCTATTGGGGATTTTCTTGATGGCATTGATTGCCTCCATGCGTCTCCTCTAGCGAACGGTTACGATTCCTCCGGGGTTTCGAGACTTGTAATGTCCCAATTTTCTTGTCCTCAAGAACCCCGATTCTTTCGATTTCTGACTCCCTCCGGATTCCTGACACCTGTCTTCATGGATGGACAACTCAGATTATGCCGGTCCTTTCACTATGAACATCCCCGACCTTCTGTTCTCGAAACTCCTGACACCTTGATCTCCGCTCCGTGTCCAACTGTCGGACGACTCCGATATTCCCGGGACTTTGGGGTTTCAAATGTCGAAAGACATTCAACCATAGGACTTCCGATCCTTCGAATCCCGATGGTTTCCCTCGTGCAGCTTCTGTCAGATCCGACGACTGACGGGTGTTTAGTGAGATCTGACGGTCCTCAATCTCTCGAGCTTGAACTTCGAACATAGCTGTAAACTCCTCGCTTCTGTGACAGATCCAACGATTGACGGGTTTTCACCAGTCCTCTCCACAAGACCCTAACCGTTGATTCTTTCATCCTTGAGGATTCCTAAAATAACTAAGTGTTCCTCCACGGAACTTGTCTTCCTGTAGTGCAACAGTGCAACGCCTGTTTTTACACACTCCACGGCAAGAACTTCCAGTGCTTCTCTTCAACTAACTTGGAAGCCTTATCCTTCCTAAGCTTCACACAATTCTGAGTCTCCACGAAGACTCTTGCATGCACTCCTTGCGGCAATCCTCGAACTCTTCTAAGTGTTGATTTCTTTTGACTCTGCGCACGCCTGTAGCAGCAGTCTTTCTATACTTTGCTCAATTTTGTGACTGAGACCCTCCTTAGCCTGTGCACTCCTTGCATGGCTCGTATAACCCAATTTCACTCCTAGATAAATGAGAACAAGAGTTAACTATCTGAGCCTTCTGTCAACGCACTCCTTGCAGATGACTTCCACTGCACTCCTTGCAGGAATCCTTGCTCAGATAGAGAAACAATTGAAACTCATTTCACTTCCTCTCAGATTTCAATCTCAACACATGAAATCATATACACAACATAATAACAAATGCATAACAGGAAGTAAATACTCACAAGCATAGCATTCAACACACATACACAGAGAATAACACAACAACCATGAATCTGAATCAACTTCTTCTATTAATTCAAGATCTACACATGGGAGTTCTTCTACAGTTCTCTTCTTCTCTCCTATGCTCTCGATTCTTCAAATTCTTCCTGAACTATGTTACAATGCACAATGAGGGTGTCTATATCCATTCTCCCTCTTTCTTCTAGAACTATCTAATCTAATATTCAATTCTACCTACCTACATTTACTACTATAAATGCCTCTTTCTATCTCAGATGAGAGCGGGGCGCTCAAGGTCTGATTACATGTTACCAAGATGCCTTCATTAAATGATCTCATTTATGCTTGGCGCATCAACTTCAAGAGAAATTTCAAAATTTTGGGTTGGCGTGTGCCCAGCTATCCTTTGTCTTATGCGCTAGCTCGCTTGTCCCGGGAGATGCTCCTGCATCATAATTTTAATAGTATCCTTACTCTGCAAGTGTCTTCCATGATTCCTCAATAACTTAGCCAAGATTGGGCATCTTTATTCCATACTCACTTGAGTCGATGGTGGTTACGACTGGATTATGAAGAACTTTTAGGAATCCTCTTTTCTTCCATGTTGTTTAATTTGTTCTTATACATTAGGTATATAGTCATAGATGTTCTCTCAATGGGGGAAATGATTGCCTCTAAGAGGAGGATAGGATAGGGCATATTTCCTTTAATTTTGAGATTATAGGTTATAGAATTATTTTTTATTTACTCCAACTTCACATCCTCAATCTTCACATCCATAAAGAATAATAAGTGTAACAAGAGTCTCAAAGAGAAGTTTCAAATTATATATATATATAGCTAAATAAAAAAACCTAAATTAAAATATTTAATACAAAATAAAAAAATAATTAAAAAAACTTAACATTACAACCGAAAAAAACAAAAAATTACATTAAAAAACTTTTAAAAAATATATAAAATATAAAATTTTATAAAAAAAATTATATATATATATATTTAGACTCATGAGAGGTATATATACAAAATACCTAAGTCTTCATGAAAATTGATAGTGTTTGAAGTCTTTTAAAAAATCTCACCTTTGTGAAAATAATTAGATTTGAGGTTTATTAAAATAATTCCAATTTAGTGGAAATAAACAATTTTTGTTGGGATTGAGATAAATTTTAAAGTGGGTTTTTCCTTGTTTTAAAGATTTTCTTTAAAATAAATATTATTATTTGTCTTTGTATGTTTTATTGTTTAATTATATATCAATTAAGACATGAAAATCTTGACATGGTAAGAAGACACTATTTAAAAATTTAATGGTGTCTTATTAAATTGATAAAAGTGATGTACTAATGTATCTTGCACTAGGATTCAAGTCTCAAAATCGACATGATATTAAGCTTGGAAGCAATTATTTAATATTTAAGAATGATGTAATGAGCCTTAGGGATTTAATATTTATGCATGAGCCTTAGGGATGTAATATTTATGCATGATGTATTTAAGAATAAGTATTTATAAAATGCAAGATTGGATTATAAAATTGTGAATATTGGTTTTCAAAAGTGTAAATTTCAATTCCAAAAGTATGAATTTTGAGTAATTTTGAATAAAAAAAGTGTGAATCTTAAACTCCAAAAGTCTCAATTTCAATTTTTTTTTGTGAATTTTGATTCCAAAAGTATCGATTTTATTGCTTCAATCTATACCTTTTTTTCATATGGACATTGTATAAATAAATGGTTTACTAATTCTCCATCCTTTTTACACATTATACATCATGTTGGCCCATGACATTTTTGTTTTTTACCATTATCCTAATTAAGAATTTTTTTAGACATCGTAAAAAATGTCATTTTAATTATGAAATTGTGAATTTTGATTCCAAAGTGTTGATATATTAAATTGCTACAATGTGCATTTAGATTTCAATATCTTGAAGCAAATTATTTTCTAATGTATATGTTAAATCTAAATCTAAGATTAATATAATGAACAATTTATGTTTATATTTCAATGCATAATATCACTATGATAAACATTGTTAAATATAAATTAGTATTGAAAAAATGCAAAAAAAAAAATTAAAATAAGTGTTGATGATAGTCATTGCATTTCATAGTTGTGCTTTTTCAAATCAATTTAAGAAAACATACAACACGATTCCATATAAACAAAATGATAACTATGAAACAATGTGTGTTAACAATTTATTCACCTTAATTACAAACACTATAGTTTGTTTATTGCAGAAAATTTATTTACAAAACCAACATCAAAAGCAAGAAGAAAAGAGAGGAATTTTCCTTTAATACATTTCCCTCATGCAAATCAAACAACTAGTTTTATATATAAGAATTTTGTTTATTTTGTTTATTTTTTAATAACTACTTTTATATATAAATTTTGTTTATTTTTTAATTTTTTAATATAATGTTTTGGTTTAGATTTTTTTCATTTTTTTTAATATTTTTTTTAGATTTTTTTTTTTT
>ML779670.1:968190-1039919 GCA_009831015.1 Picea engelmannii
GCAGGATGAATCTTTGTGAATGGTGGGTGTTGAAGAATGGTATTGAATGTATTACTTTTTAGAATGTTGAAGTTGTGGTTGTGAAGTGTCGAAAGTGCTGAGAATGCTGAAAAAAACTGATGTTGCTGGAAAATGTTAAGAATGATGAAGGATGTTGAGAATGATGATGTTGATGAAGAATACAAAAAAATTCTCCAGAATGATAAAATGTTGTAAAGTTTATTTTAGTTACTGTGGAAACAATGTGACAAAGAGATGAAGGTTGAAAACATATTTCCTTGTCTATGTAATTGGTGATGTTGCAAAGAATGTTAGAGGAAACACTAAGAGTGTCTTATTTATGCGTAATATAATTGTAGTATATGCGCCTATTTAATTGTGTTTCAAAACGAGGTTCTCACAATAGGTTATATATAGAGAGATTGTTTTTATTTCATATATTTTTCATTTCTTTTTACTTTATTATTTTTATTTATATATATTTTTGGTGGGGCAATTCCTGTTGGATTAATAACTTCCATCTTTGATTGATCCTCCACAATCTTAACAAATGCTTGTTTGGAGAACGGATGTTCGTATACCGTCAATCTATTTTCATTAGCAAGTACTGGAGTGTGGTCTTGATAAATGGTCTCGAGTTTAACAGCTCCATTTTCAAAGATAGTATAGACTTCATAGGGGCCTAGACATCATCTGTAAAAATTTCCTTTGAATTCATTGAAGTGAGAATCATAAAGTAATTCCCAATAACCAACTTTGAATTTTTTGTTCTTGATAAATTTATCATGTCATTTCTTGTGTTGTTGTTGGATGATGAAATTCTGATATAGTGTAGTTTTTCGAAGCTATGCTAATTCATTAAGTTGATCCATATGGAATTGTTGTACTTCAGTAAGATCTAGGTCCACATATAAAGAAATCCTAGGTGTTTTCACTTCAAATTCAATTGGAAAAAAAGAGACTTACTATAAACAATCTCATAAGGGGTGAATCTTGTGGTGTTTCACCATGTTGTTTTATAGGACCAAAGAGATTCGGGGAGTCTAGTAGCCTAGTCCTGTTGGTGAAACTTTACAATATTTGTTAAAATAGATTATGTATTTTTGTTAGAGATTTCCACTTTCCCCTTATTCTGTGGATTGTGATGAGAGGTAGTTCGATGCCAAATCTGATAGTCTTTGGTAATCTTCTGAATTAAATGAGAAGTGAACTATGGCCCTCCATTGGTAGTAATTTCTCTTGGTACTCTATATCGAATAAACATTTATCTTAGAGGAAATTTTATACCAATTGTTATGTTTCTTGTGGAAGTTCCCTGGCCTAGACCCATTTAGTCACATAGTCAATACATACCAAAATGTGATTTTTTTGTTGATATGGGTGGTTTATTGGCACTACAAAATGTAGGGCTCATTTCTCAAATGGCTTCATGACAAATTGGGTCAGAAATGTCGTTTCATCTTATCTAACTAATCTGTCAATCCTTTGACAATTGTCACAAATTCGTACATAATTCTTGGTATCTTGGAAAATGTACAAAAAAAGTAGCCCATGCCTAGTACCTTGTGGGAAATTCTTTTGTCTCTGAAGTGTTGTCTGCATGGATCATCATGATAGGATTTAAGTATTTCATACATGTCATTTTTGCTAACACAATTTTTGATGTGAATGTCATTCTTGGTGTAGAAGAGGCAACCTTGAATCCAAGAGTATTGATCACTTTGAAAGACAATGTCCTATCATTCCTTTAAGGACACGTGTTGTGGGATCTTTCCTGCAACTAAATAATTAGCAATATCTTCATAGCATGATGACTGAGTAGATAATGAAAAGAGATTTGCATTGTGAAAGTTGTCTTCTGCAGGTGTATTTTATTCTTCATTAATTAATCTAGATATAAAGTCGGAAACACTATTGTGTTTACTTGGTTTTTAAGTGATAGTGATATCAAACTCTAGTAACAACAATAACCACCTAGTTATTCTACCACTAGCAATAGGATTATTCATCAAATATTGAATGGGAGAGTGATTTGTATGAATAAAAACAAGGTACCTAGTAATATAGTTCCTAAATTTGTTATTAGAATATACAACCACAAGAAATTCCCTTTTAGTGACTGTGTAGTAGAGTTCTGTTGGAGCTAAAAAATTTCTAATATAGTAGGTGTAATAAGGCTTATTATCCTCTTGTTGTCCTAATCATACTCCATTGGTCATATCTAAAGCGTCTATAGATATATTGAAGGGCAAGGACCAATATGGTCCTCTCAAGATAGGGACATCATTCACATGATCTTTGAGAGTATTGTTCCATAGTTTATATTTAAGGCCTTAAAATATAAAGTCTAGGAATCCAAAAAAGGTATAGAGAGTTAAGGTAGAAAAATGTATCAGTTACTTAAAAAAAAAACTTATTGTTGGTTTCTTAACTATATTTGTCTAGCTTCCAATTGTTTCTGGATGCTTATATTCCGTTCAATGGTTGCCCATGAACGTTCTAATTCAACCTGGGTGTTTTTTGTCTGTAAGATAGTGTTAAATAAGTTTAAAGCAATGCTAGTCTGATCTGAAAGGTCGGGTTCTATATTGGGTTGTCTTGTAACAGGTACAGACATGAGGGATAAAGATTAAAAAAATTATTACTTTGTTTTCAAGGTTTGTTATTTATGTCTTGGATTATAAGAGAAAAGTTCCCAAACTTAAATTAATAACATAACAGTTTCAGAGGTCATTTCCTGTTTCTAAGTCAAATTCGAAAATCATGAAAGTGATGGGAGGAAAACATAAAGCTATTTAAACAAGGTGAGGCATCAATCATGGAGGAATCTCACTTTGCAACAGAGGAAGAGGGAAGACCAAAGATCTCTGATGAAGCATAAAAATACAGTAATCTGAATAATTCACAAGTCTTGAGCCTATTGATAGCAAGCACAGAGGAAAAACTGTAAACAATTAGATAACCAAATAACTCTTAACCACAGTAGATGGTGTACTAAATTGCAGTTAAACATTCATAAAAAATACGTAAGGGAAATATGTTGAAAATGAAAGTAAAGAGGAACACATAACTCAGGGTTGACAGAATCTGGAATCTCCATTTTGTATTCTCATTAATCACTATAAAAAATTCTCTAGTACAATCGTCTGCAAAAAAAAAGCCTTTTCTCAGTCTTACAAAATTATATTTATACAAACTCACCAATTCTCGATGGTTGGTGATTTCCTAACTCCTAGGGGCTGACAGTTACAAAATTTCAAACTTGAACCATTTGCATGGTTATCTTTTATTTTTGTATCATCTTGATAATATGAGCCTACAGTATGATAATTCATTTCTTCTTCAAAGTATCTCCTTCTTTTGGTCCAAGACATTCAATACAATTTTCTAGAAAATGCACAAAAAATCTAGGAGGCTCTGGTATATCCTTTACCTCTAACAGATAAAACTTTCTCTGAAGTTTCAGGAATTAGTGTTCGATCTCTTTGTCAACAAACTTAACTGATTGCAATTTTAAATTTGCTTCACCAACCACCTCATTCAATCTCCTTGGGTAACATCAATCTCCTTTAATTGCGAAATTTCAACTTGAAATTCATTCAAGTTCTCTTTGAGTTTCAGTTGATGTATTACAATATTGATCCGTCCTAGTAACCCAAGGCAATCGTCTTCTCCAATACCTAACGATCCTTTGTATAGTAAATCAAAGGTCTCTTCACAATCATCCTTGACTTCCTTGGCCATTTTCTTGCTTTCGTCTATGTTGGACTCCCATACTTTAAGCATGATATCACACCTGATCTGCTCTGCAACAGACATCCTTGGAGTTTCTGATACCTCTTCTTTTGCCGAAAGTACAACTCCCTTTTGAAAAGTAGTCTGGGATGCTTTAGCCTCCTTTTCTTTGAAAACAATGTTATTAGAATATTGATTTACTTCTTGGAAATAGTTCTGAATAACTTCTACTTTAGAAATCAATGTTTGTTGATCTACTTCTATCTTCATGTGCACTTTCAGTGCCTGGTCTTGAAAAACTTTTAAATCTATCACCTAATTTTGAATAGAATTTAGCCTATCCTGCAACTTTCTTGCTAATTCTTCCTACTGGGTTACCTATCCTTGACTGGCCTGCATATTCTTATACATCTCATCCAAGCTAGACCTAAGAAGTTGAATTTCCTGTTTGTCAATGGCTCTAGATTGTTCTAACCGTTTTTTTTATCTCCTCTCTGATATTTTTCTTAGTATTTTTTATTTGACTTTTCAACTTCGCTATCATTTGATTCCTCTGTTCCAATCTTGTTTTCAGATTGTCAATTGTGAATAAATTGGTTGTTGCCAAAGCTCCCATAGAGCCTAATACCTCTGTGGTGAAATCTTCCTCTTTTACGTTCTGTCCATCTATGAGTACTCTGTGTTTCTTTACCATTGTGCCTTCTCTCAAATGCATTTCATGTTTCACTAAGGCTTTCCTCTTCTTACTGAAAAAATAATTCGAGGAAGGTATCTCTTCTCTAGAGATTGGATTGAGGTCACTTAAATATATAACTTCTAATTGAGGAGTCCCAAATATTGACTATAAAGGAGTCAATGATGTAATAGGGATGCCCAACTCTGTAGATTGGGTTTCTCCTATTGTTTTGGGAATATCAGTAGGAATATTCGATGATGAAGGTGTAATCATTTGACTCGACTCTGTAGGTGTCTCGAGTGTAGACTCTGTTTGTGAAGCTTCTTCTTTTTATGAAGACACTTCAGTCTTTGGATTTTCTTTTGCAATATTCTCGTCAGAAGGCTTTGAGTTGAAACTTGGGGGTATGCTTTCATTTTCTGAAGGAGAGGTTACTATTTCTCCCTGTAGTATCTTTGGTAAACCACTTCGTCTGTGCTTCTGGAAAGAAAGAAAGATGGTCTGCAAGTCAGGGGGTAATGCTTGAAATATCTCTAATATCTCCTCATATTCTTTGTCTCCTTTGAATATGTCGTCACAGGGGGAATTTTCATGTTTAAACGTTTTTATGTTCAAACATTTTCATGTTGCAATGAGTTAGATGATTTCCCACAATTTGGTATGGTTCGTGCTTTCTGAGTTCAAGATCTACTAGATTAATGTCTTCTGATGCCTCAACTTCCGCTTTAGAATGACCAAGATTAAGAAATGAAAACTTCCCAATCTGCACATGAAAAAATGGCCAGAATTTCTTTTGAGATGCTTTTAACTCTGTACCAATGCCTCTTGTTATTATCTGGTATGCCAGTTCTCTGCACACCAGTCTGTGAGTGAGAAATTTAGGGAGAGCATGAGGGGGGATTGAACATCTAAAGACTCTGACATAAGAGAAATTGTCTTCGATGAACCAATTGGTAACTACCTTAAGGTTTCCCACGATTTGCTATGAAATCTGAGGGGGTGCATAACCATACAAAATTTGGTGCACATGTATCACTACGTAGTGACAGATTTTGTAAAATAAATATTTCACATTCTCTTCCCATAGTTTAGAGTGATAAAAATGAATGGGTTCAGCACAATCTAGGTTCTAGTTCCAATTCATCAAGGGGAATGGAGTCATGTAATAGATAGAATCCATAATATATGTAGACATGTAAAATGATACAGGTCGACCTTTCAATTTGGCCATCTGGTAATCCTTAATCTCTTTAGCTAGGTTATCTGACAGGATTTTGGCCCAGTTGAAGGTGAAACCCTATGCTACCTCATGTATAATTGTTACACATTCTGGAGGGAAATGGGTAGGGATTTTCCTCCCAAAATGTCTACATAACATCAGAGCTATATAAACCATGTATTCATTTAATGGAGTTGTGGCATAAATGCCATGGGTATATTTGATTATGCCTGGATATCTTTGATCCAATTCCGTACTCTCCTTTCATTGAAATTCTTCTACGAGTTCGGCATTAAAAATGTATTTAGAGACAGTGGACAGTTTATACATTACTTGGATGTGTTCTGGTGTAAATGAGTCAACGACGACCCTTTGGTGATTTATAATGCTCCTTGTTTGAATGTCAGTTTTTTCTAAAGCCTAGCTTATCATGTCATTGTATGGCATGAGTCTTGGATGTGTGGTTGTCTTGTGGAGCTCAGACTCAGCTATATCTCTGAGTTAATTTTCAGTCCTTTCATTTGCAAAATCGTCAGGGCAATTCCACAGTTCATACTCCAAGATATCAAAAATCTGTCTCCAGGACTTGATTGAATCCATAGCATGTGGTGTTGTATCAGATATAATGTCTCCATCCGGATTCGAGCTTTCACCTGCCTCCTCACTCTTAGGTGCTTTTCTGGGTGCCATGATGTTCTTGCTAAAATGAAAGCCTGTTACAGAGAAGAAATGTGTAAGCTCTTTTGAATGTAACTCGCTTCAATTCTGAAAATAAGAATGAAATTCGAAATAGCAAAGCTTTATTAATCCTTAACTTGTCTTAAATTGAGTGTACCGATATAGGCGATAAAAATTAAATGCTTTAATGGGGATGGTACGCCTAGAGATACACACTTTACGTTAAAAATATATTTCATTGATCCGTTATAGATACTACCGCATATCGACGATTTAAAACTGGCATTTTGAAAGTAATGTCTTCGAAAACCCCCAAATAGCAAAACGCGAAAAATCATTTAAAATATTTAACCCTGTTTTTAATGTTAAGTTAATTACACTTAATCTCTTAATACTTTTGGGACTTCGGACTTCAGGGTTTCTCGAGTGCGAAAAAATGATAACTCTTTTGATTTTTCGAAATACAATTGATTAACGATTTGTTAAGTATGTTTAAAATTTAGTTAATCGTGATTAAAAAGAGATTTCATAAAAAACACATCAGGACTTTAAACTATTGTTTAAGTTGAGAAAGCCGAAAAAAAAAACCAAAAGGTTTAGAAAATTGTTAAACGTTTTTAATTATTCATTTTAATTCGGTTTAATTTCTTTTAAACAATACTTTTGGGACTTTGGTATCGGGACTTTGGAGTTGTTATTTAAAATCATACTTCATGAATAGCCGAACTCCGAGACCCGAAACTCTTGAAAAACTTTGACTCCTTTTTAGAACTAAGGGCAACTCCATAACTAATAAAAATTGAGTTTTAAGGTTATAAGAAGAAAAATAAACTTTGTTTCAGCATAGGATCCATATAGGGATCTCGTCTCCTTGTGAGACGAGAAGAACATGTAGACCAAGTGCCTTCATTGGGTAAATGGAGTCATTAAAGCAACTCTGTGAAACACATTTTGGAGAAAACTCAAAACAAGACTTTAGGAATTCAACCTTAACTTTGAAAACTCTTCAAAACTAAAACATCCATTAATATTGAGTTAGGCTCACAATAGTCTTCCTTCTCTAAAACTAATCTCAGATTTGTGTAAGATAATCAAAACAAAATTAACCATTCTAGCAGGTTTTATTTGATTATGTTTGCCTCAAGGTAAATTAGTTTCAATGTTTCAAATTAGGGTATCCCATAAGCTTATAATGTAGATCTAGTTGGAAGAGGAATAGTTTCTAGAGCATCTTGTAATTCATGTATAACAACCTATTAGATATGTAGATATTGCTTCACTGCCAGCGAGCCTGTTCAGTACCCCGATGAAGTTATCAGATTTTCCATATTGAATTTCCTTTCACCACTTCCATTTTTTTCTAGCATTTAAATGTCGAGATGAGGGCAATCATATTATGAATTTCCTTTCTTCATCTCTTTGGAATAGATGGGGGCAATCATTTAGATGAATTTCCTTTCACCGTCTGTCTATATATATATATATATATTTAATATGAAGTGGGGGCAATCAATCAGTATGTAATATACTCCGGACAATATCTGCTTAAAATTTTAACAAAAGAGGCCTGTCAACTCACTTTAATTGCTTTGGACTAATACTCCTCTGGCCTTCAAACATCTTTGGCTTCAGGGAAATTCTTAAGGGAATTCTTGTTGATATTTTTCAGGGATTTTCCTTGAGCGAGACCAACCAGTTTATTCCTGTTAGAATGAATAAGGAAGTTAGGATTAACCCAAACATACTTCTGGTTCAACTAAAGTTAGAGGAACTATAAACTTTTACCTATTCTCATTTTGAAGGTTAGTTTGTGAGTTTCCAAAATTAAGGTGAGGCCCCTTCTTCTCTTAAGAAGCTTGTCGGGAGATCATCAAGGAAACAGATGAAGAAGTGACTTGACCATGGATAGGGAAAAAGTTAGGGGTTTTAGATATTTTGTTGAAGAACAACTTCTATTAACAAGCTACTCAACTCTTGAAACCTTTCCCTAAAATCTTTTATTGTTTATTTTTCATATATATAGTAGTTTCTTCTTCTTCTTTTTTAAATTTCAGTGATAGTATTAGCAACCATGAAATTACAGTCTCACTCATTTATATCTCATATGACATTTTAACCTAATTTTTCAGGACATAAATTCATACCTTGGTAGATCTTTGTGTTTTCAGCCAAAAAGACCATTAATTTTTTACCTTTTTCAAAATGTATTTAACGCGAATATCCATGCATGTCACCTTTTTTATCTTTTTAGTCTCTTGGATTATCGACAACTCTCTTGTAAATGAGATAAACATGATAACTGTCAGGAACTCTAGTAAATTAGGAAGTTTCCCATTGAAAATTTGTAACCTATTTTGTGTATATATTTATTATATATATTTATTATATTTTCGTTTAAAAAACGACTCTTTATATTTACAATAAAAAATAAAACTTACCTAATGAAATATAAATATAAACAAGTTGCAAAAACAAAATGGTATATACAATAAGCGTTCACAAAGATGTTATTGCATAAAGTGATTAAGGTACCACCCATTGAAAGGGGAATTGAGCATCTTTCCATCGAGATTTTCTATTAAAAAGGATTTTTTTCCTTCAGAAGCTGAAATCTTGTATGGTCCGCTCCATATTTGATCACACTTGCCATGTTTATCGACATCTTCTTTCCTGGCTTCCCATTTTAGGACCAAATCACCAGGGAGGAACTCTCTGTCTTTAGCTTTTTGGTCAAATAAAGCTTTCATATTATCTTGATATCTTTGTAATTTTTCATCTACTTCGGCCCTATTTTGTTGAACTTCAATCAACTAGTTTATCCTCCTAGTAATGTCATTTGATTCTTCATTTGAGTCTTGCCAGAGTTTCATTACTGACAGTGCTAGGTTTAATTGTAAAATGACATCAGTACCATATATCATCTGAAATGGAGACATTCCGATTGATCTTTTGGTACCAATCCTATTAGCCCATAACGCATATTTTAAATGCACATGCCATGCATTTTTATTTTTAGTCAAAACCTTCTTAATTATAGTAATCATTCTTTTGTTGGATGACTCAGCTAGACCATTTCCCTATGGATAGTAAGTCGTGGAGTGTCCTAGCACAATATTATATTTTTGGAAAAATCTTATCATGGCCATGGACTTGAAGGCCTGGGCATTATGAGTCACTATTTTTCAAGGACAACCAAATCTTGATAGAATATTATCCTCCAAAAAACTGATCATTGCCGAGTTAGTTGCATTTCGAGTAGGAATATCTTCCACCCATTTGGTGAAGTATTTTGTAGTAGTTAGAATCCATTTGTGTTGAGCGCTCGAGTGTGGATGAATTTATCCAATAAAATCAAGACCCCATTGCTGAAATGGAGCTTCAATTTTAATTGGCACTGAAGGTAATGCCAAAACTTTCTATTTTCCTGTAAACAACTGACAAGGATTACAAGTTCGGACTTTAGTGTTTACATCGATGAATAATTTGGGCTAGTAATACCTGGCTCTTAGGATTTTATAAGGCATTTCTTACCAAGCATGGTGTCCGCCACACACTCCCTTGTGGAATTCATCTATAACCTTTTTTGTTTCGGTTTCTACTAAGAATCTCAGTAGAAAACCAAGGGGGTCCTTCCAATATAACCATCTATAATACAATATTTCACAACATGCAATTTCAATGTCCTAGCCTTCGATGAGGTTAATTTGCTAAGACACTGAAGGATTAGTAAATAAGAAAAAATATCGTGGTACCACACTGAATAAGATAATTTCGGTAGAATTTCAGTTGTAGACGCAACAACATTGAGTTCATCTATCTCAAAAATTCCTTCGTTTTCTTGTAGATGGTTTATCCCAAGTGCTTTGAAATTTGATTCAGCCATCAATTTATCCAAACCCTAACCTTTAATAAGTTTAGTTCGTTTAACTTCTGGGTCAAATTCCTTGATTTTGGCCAACCATCTTCCTCTCCTTCTATCACTGTCGGGTTGGAGCAATATATCCTTAACAAAACTTGTAGCCACATAAGAAATGATCTTTGAATGCAGTACGTAAGTTATAAAATCCTTGAGAGCCTTCACTATTTCATAAGGTTGTTTTTCCAATATGTCATATTTCAACTCAGCGTCTTTGATACTTTTACTAAAAAGTGCAATAGGTTGTTCAAAAACCTCATCATTTTTTTGTAACAATACAACTACGATAGTGTGTTCTGAGGAAAAAGAAAAAATCAGAAACTTCTTTATATGATATGGGCTAGCCAGAGCTGGTGCTTCACTTATCACTCTCTTGATATGTTGAAATGACACTTTGGCTTCATTTTTCCACTTCACCTCGTTGTCCTTCTTAAGAATATCTATAATCACTTTTAAGATTTTAGTAAAGTTAGGAATGAATCTTCTCAAGAAATTTATTTTTTCCTAAAAAATACTGAATTTCTTTTTCATTTATAGGGATATCTATAGTATCTATTGTCTCGACCCTTTTTGGGTCGATTTTGATTCCATCCCTAGACACTATATGACCCAAGAGTTTACCTTCTTTCATTGTGAAATGAGCTTTATTGGGATTTAGTGACAAACCAAATTTGGGACATTTCTCGAAGGTTTGCTTGAGGTGTACTAAATGTTGTGTATCATATTTAGAAAAAATAGTCAGATCATCAAGGTAAATAACAACAAACTTATCTCTTTTTCCAACAAAGGTGATATCCATAGCTCGTTGGAAGGTTGCTCCTGCATTCATCAAGCCAAAAGGAATTTTTTCATACATAAAAGTACCCCAAGGTGTGGTGAAGGCAGTCTTTTATTTATCATCTTGATGTACTGCAATATGATTGTAGCCTAAAAAACCATCAATCATAGACATTCTATTAGCTCCAACTACTTTCTCTAAAACATGATCCATCTTAGGCAATGGATAATTTTCCTTAAGTGATGATCGATTCAAATTTCTGAAATCTACACACAATCTGATTTCACCATTTTTCTTTCTTACTGGGACTAAATTTTCTACCCACTCAGAGTATCTCAGTGGGACAATGATCTTGGCATCCAAAAATTTCTTCACTTCTTTGTCTGTTACTGGCAGCAACCTGGGGTTTATCTACCTGAGCTTCTACCTAAAAGGTTTGACACCTTGTTTCAGAGGGATTTTATGTTCCATTATAGTAGTGTCAGAGGTTCTCAATTCATTATAGGACCAATCAAAAACATATTTATACTGTTTAAGCAACTCATCATACTTACTTTTAATTTTAGGAGAAAGGTACTTAGATAATTTTACCAATCTAGGATCTTCATTAGTAACTATATCACAATCTTCAACCTCTTCTGGCTGAGGCTATAAAGTGGATTTCAGAGGGATGTCATCATGATTAAGTAACCTTTCTAAGGGGTTCAGGCCTTTGGGGATCTGATTATTTTTCAATACAAGCATGTGATGATTCACAATTTTTTCTTGAAACTCTTGGGGATCTTCTCCTTCCTGCATGATCCAAGCGGAATCGTTCTGAGTTTCCTGGTTGACATGTGTTTCAGAAAAATCATCTACAATTTCTAAAACTTTTCTGAGCTTTTCATCAACCTCAAAAACTTGCCAATGTTTTATGTTATTTGGTATCAAGGGCCTATGTCTCATCTCTATATGGTATTTAAGTTTGAAAACAATTGGAGGTGTGAACGTCGAGACTGTTTTAGCCAACGAATCAACTCATTGATTTTCATCCCTAGGGATGTAATGAACATTAACTGATGAAAAGAAGTTCTCAATCATATCCCAAGCATAGTTCCTATAAGCTCTCAACCTCGGGTTCTTAGCCTGGTATTGACGATTGCTTTTCTTTTATGATCAGTTCAACATCACCATAGACTTCTAAGTGTTTGATCTTTAATTTTCTAGCAGCTTCTAATCCTAGGACTAGAGCCTCATATTCACAAACATTGTTAGTATAATCAATGCCCCATTGTAGTCTATAAGAAAAAGGTATGATGAACTCATCATCGGGTGCCAGGAACAACACTCTAGCTCCTGCTCCTTCACAAGATGAAGCACCATCAAAAAACATTTTCCAGACTCTTGAACTATATACATCTTTATTTATCTTTTCTTCTTTTTCTTTTTTCTTTTTTCTTTTATGCACAACTTTCTTCTATACATACATCAATATCATCATCGATATATAGAATACAATTCCCTAAATCTTGATCAACAATATAAACAGGGTCATTTTTTGGGTTTAGTGGGTCACTTACTGTAAACGCCAACCTGGTTTCTCTGTACAAGCACGTGAATTGTCCTCCAAAGATAGGGATCGTAGCGTGTGTCATGTTGAGTTGGAGGGATCCTCCAAGTTTTGTGCCCCAAGACCTGGATAACAACATGCCATACTTCAGGGGTATATCAGCGACCACCACATCCATTAGAACGCTTTTTGCAGGTATCTGTGCAAGCTTAACTACTGAGTATTTAATCATGCCTATACATTTAAATTTTATTAAATCAAACGAATACAAATCACCATAAGGTCGAGTGATTTCAAGGCCAATTCTATCCATAATGGCTTTAGGGATTACATTTTTAGAGGCTCCAAAATCCAACATGCAATTATGGAGCATGTGATCGTACACAGTTAGCATGATATAGAAAGGGGCAACGGTATCTCTGGAACCTTCGAAATGTGAGCCAAAAATTATATTAGGCTTGTCATATTTTAAGTTTATAATATCGATGTGACTTTCACTTTCTAAAAAACTAATTATTTTGGCAATTTATTTTCTGTATATTGGGGTTTTTTTCCAGTTCAGCAAGAGGTATAGGAATTTTGATTTTATTGGTTTCATTTTCCAGACAAAAATTGCTCGTTGTTCTATCAAATTATGTGGTTTGGGCTTCTATCCCTTTCTTTTCAGTTTTATTTTTCTATGGGCTTTTTGTTTTAGCCACAGGATCCTCCGCTTTCTGTATGTTGACGATAGATGTTTCTGTTGGCTTTGCCTTGGTAGGTTGTGTGTCAACAGTCTTGGTTTCAACAGTATTCTTTTCAACCACTTTTAGAACTGCCTCATCTGTTTCCCCCCTTAACAAGATTTTCTTCACTGGTGTGGTTGTGACGTTCCTGTTTCTAGGCCTTAGATTGTACTTCTGGTGGAGTTCAGCCATTATGTCATCAGCGATTCCTTGGTAAGTTGAATTTTTTGTAATATCGTTGTTCTTGTTATTTTAAGATCTATACTCTGTTTTTAAGGATTTTTCATAATCTTTTCTTGTTAAATAAGGTTGTTGACAGTCATCACCAAGATTATTTATGTCTTCTTCGAACTCCTCAAACTCTTGCATGTCTTCTCCTCCTATAAAGTTTTCACTTTTAAAGGGGGCTTGGATTTTTTGATCCTTTTTCTTAATTTGTCTTTGTTGAGTTTGAGGGTTAGGATTCCTTCTCAAATCCTTTCTAGGGAAATGTTTGTTCTTTGATTGGTTTAATTCCATTCTTGAAATCTTATTCGATAATTCTTTAATTATTCTCGCCATGTCATCCGTCTTGTCTTCCGGAGACCTTCCGGATCCTGAAGGTCCTCCTTGTTCTCTGTACCTTCTGGTTTCTTTGTTTCCTATTTCAAATTTGGTGTTTATATTTCGTTATGCCATCATATTTGATTTGATTTCTAATGCATCATATTTAATTTTAGTGAGGTCTACTGATCTTATCTCCCTCAACAACAGGGAAAAATCAGGGTCAAAGGCCCCATCAAAATTTACTTTTGCTACAGCTTAGGAAGGTTTGACCTCGGCAGGAATTTTACTATACAATTTATTAAACCTTTGGGTAAACTTGGGAACTGATTTGGATTGTTTCTTTCTCAGAGCCCCAAATTCACTTAGATAGTAGAGATGGTCTTTCCTTTCTCCCCATTGTCTGATAAATGCATTTTCTAGTTCATCATATGATCGTATTGATCCTCTTTCTATATCTCGGAAACAGGTTCTCACCTGTCCTTCAAAATTATGAACTAGGAGTCTCGAATAAACATCCTCATGTTCAATACCAAGGATGTCCGCAAATTGATCAAATAAATTGATGTGTTTGGTTGCGGTTAAATCACCTTCTCCTGTAAATTTCGGCATATTTTTCATGTAATTTTCCAACAGGCCATGAAGGGGGACTGGGAGAACTAGAGGGGCATATCTCACAAAAACCTTGGCAAAGATTCGAGGGAGTGGTACTTGACCACCTTCTCCTCCTCCCCTAGCACCACCTATGGCTCCACCCCCATCCCCACCTCCATTAGCCGCAGCCATTAATAAATTAGAGGGTGAAACTTGAAGATTATAAGGGAGAGTTTTAAAGGGGGGTGGTAACCCTTCGGTTGGGGCTGAAAAGGGTGAGATGTTTATGGGAAACTAGTTGTCAAGGGACAGGAAACATGAAAAAGAAGGACTTGGAAATCATGGACTGGTTTCTTCAGACTCACAGGGTGAATATAGAGGAGAATCAACAAGAGTCGAATCAATGTATACAATATATTCATCAGAGTTATGAGAGATGGGAAATCGAACTTTGGGAAGTGAGACAGATCTTTTACCTCTATTGGTGAAGGAAATAGTTGATTTTTAAACTCGGGTAAGACCAATCCAAGCTCTAGGGTTACAATTCTATCGGTGGATATTTCTCTTCAAAGGAGTGGGGTATTTCATTTTTCAGGTAGATCCTTAGTGTTTGACTGTGTGAATTTAGGTTGATAAATATTATTTGTCAATGAAGCAGTCTGTTTAAGGTATCTTCTTGATTTCAAAATTTTTTCTAGGTCGGATATAGGCGAAGTTTGTTTGTCATTTGGATTCTTCCTGGTATTCTATCGGTTAAAATCTAGTTTATTAATCATGGAGTCACCAAGTGAAAAATGAAAGTAGCCTTATAAAGTTTTCAATATTTGTTCACTAACAAAGAAATAACTTATCAATGTCGTTCCTCATGGGGAAAATAGTTTTGCTTCTTCGATCCTCGGAAACAGTGCCAAAAAGATGTTGTTCCAGAGTTTATATTTAAGGGCTTAAAATATAAAGTCTATGCATCCGAAAAAGGTAAAGAGAGTTAAGGTAGAAAAATGTATCAGTTACTTAAAAAGACAAGTTATGGTTGGTTTCTTAACTGTCTCTGTCCAGCTTCCAATTGTTCCTGGATGCTTATATCCCATTCAATGGTTGTCCATGAACATTCTAATTCAACCTAGGTGTTTGTTGTTTGTAATATAGTGTTAAATAAGTTTAAAGCAATGTTATTTTGATCTGAAAGGCTAGGTTCTATATTGGGCTCTCTTGTAAGAGGTACGGTCATGAGGGATAAAGATTAAAAAAAATATTACTTTGTTTTCAAGGTTTGCTATTTTTGTCTTAGATTATAAGAGAAAATTTCCCAAACTTAAATTAATAACATAACAATTTCAGAGGTCGTTTCCTGTTTCTGAGTCAAATTCGAAAATCATGAAAGTGATGGGAGGAAAACATAAGTTGTTTAAACAAGGTGAGGCATCAATCATGGAGGAATCTCACTTTGCAACAGAGGAAGAAGGAAGCCCATAGATATTTGATGAAGCATAAAAATACAGTAATCCGAATAATTCACAGGCCTTGAGCCTGTTGATAAAAAGCACAGAGGAAAAAATGTAAACAATTAGATAACCAAATAACTCTTAACCACAGTAGATGTTGTACTAAATTGCAGTTAAACATTCATCAAAAATACATAAGGGAAAGATGCTGAAAATGAAAGTAAAGAGGAACACATAACTCGGGGTTGACATAATCTAGAATCTTTGTTCTGTATTCTAATTAATCACTATAAAAAAATCTCTAGTACAATCGGCCTAAAAAAAAATCATTTTCTTAGCTTACGAAATTATATTTATACAAAGTCACCAATTCTTGACGGTTGGTGATTTCCTAACTCCTAGGGAATAACGGTTACAAAATTGCAAACTTGAACCGTTTGCATGGTTTTCTTTTATTTTTCTATCGTCTTGATAATATGAGCCTACAATATGATACTTCTTTTCTTCTTCGAGGTATCTCCTTCTTTTGTTCTGAGACAGTCAACACATTTTTCTAGAAAATGCACAAAAAATCTAGGAGGCTCTGGTATATCCTTTGCCTCAAACAGATAAAACTTTCTCTGAAATTTTGGGAATCAGTCTTCGATCTCTTTGTCAACAAAATTAACTTATTGCAATTTGGAATTTGGCTTCACCAACCACTTGTCTGTTTGCGTAATATCAATCTCCTTTAATTGCAAAATTTCAACCTGAATTTCATTCAAGTTCTCTTTGAGTTTCAGTTGATGTCTTACAATATTGAGTTGTCCTATTAACCCGGGGGAATCATATTCTCCAATACCTAACGATCCTTTGTCTAGTAAATCAAGGATCTCTTCACAATCATCCTTGAGTTCCTTGGCCATTTTCTTTCTTTCGACTATGTTGGCCTCCCATAGTTTAATCATGATGTCACCCCTGATCTTCTCTACAACAAACAACCTTGGAGTTTCTGATACTTCTTATTTTGTTGAAAGTACAACAACCTTTTGAAAAGTAGCCCGGGCTTCTTTAGCCTCCTTTTCTTTGAAAAAATGTTATCGAAATATTGACTTACTTATTGGAAATAGTTCTGAATAAATTCTACTTTAGAAATCAATATTTGTTTCTTTGCTTCTATCTTCATGTGCACTTCCAGTGCGTGGTCTTGAAAAACTTTTAAATCTATCACCTGATTTTGAATAGAATTTAGCCTACCCTGCAACTTTCTTGCTAATTCTTCCTGCTAGGTTACTTGTCCTTGACTGGCCTGGATCGTCTTATACATCTCATCCAAGCTAGACCTGAGCAGTTGGATTTCCTATTTGTCAATGGCTCTCTCATATTTTTCTCAGTATTTTTTATTTGAGTCTACAACTAGGTTATCATTTGATTCCTCTATTCCAATCTTTTTTTCAGATTGTCAACTGTGAACAAATTGGTTCACGCCAAATCTCCCATAGAGCCTGCTACCTTTGTGGTGAAATCTTCCTCTTTTAGGTTCTATCCATCTACGAGCACTCCATGTTTCTTTACCATTGTGCCTTCTCTCAAATTCATTTCCTGTTTCACTACTACTTTCCTCTTCTTACTGAAAAAATAATCAGAGGAAGGTATCTCTTCTCTAGAGATTGGAGTTAGGTCACTTACATATATAATTTCTAATTGAGGAGTCCCAAATGTTGACTGTACAGGATTCGAAGATGTAATAGGGATGGCCAACTCTGTAGATTGGGTTTCTCCTACTGTTTTGGGAATATTAGTAGGAATAGTCGATGATGAAGGTGGAATCATTTGACTCAAATTTGGAGGTGTCTCGAGTGTAGACTTTGTTTGTGAAGCTTCTTCTTTTTGTGAAGATGCTTCAGTCTTCTTTGGATTTTCTTCCACAATCTTCTCATTAGAAGGTTTTGAGTTGAAACCTGGGGGTATGCTTTCCTGTTCTGGAGGAGAGGTTACTATTTCTTCTTGTAGTATCTTTGTTAAACCACTTCGTATGTTCTTCTGGAAAGCAAGAAAGTTGGTCTGCAAGTCAGGGGGTAATGCCTGAAATATCTCTAATACCTCCTCATATGCTCTAGCTCCTTTGAATATGTCATCATAGGGGGAGTTTTCATGTTCAAACGTTGCTACCTCGTGTATAATTGGTACCCATTCTGTAGGGAAGTGGGTAGGGATTTTCCTCCCAAAACATCTACATAGCATCAGAGCTATATAAACCATGTATTCGTTTAACAGAGATGTGGCATAAATTCCATGGGTATCAGCTCTAAATTTCACTGGAATTCCCCAACAATCTTTGATTATACCTGGATATGTTTGATACAATTCCGTACACTCCTTTCTTTGAAATTATTCTACGAATTCGGCATTAAAAATGTATTTAGAGACATGGGATAGTTTATACATTACTTGAATGTGCTATGGTTTGAATTAGTCGACGACGACCCTTTGGTGATTTAGAATGATCCTTGTCTGAATGTCGGTTTTTTCTAAAGCCCAGCTTATCATGTCATTATATGGCATGAGTCTCAGTCATGTGGCTATCTTGTGGAGCTCAGACTCAGCCAATAAATAATTTACACGTGATATACTCTATATAACTCAATGAATTCGACTTGAGGTGAACCAAGTAGCCATAGTGGTGGTCTAGAGTGATCTAGACACACACCAACAGTTACGGGAGTGAACTTCCACCTATTCTAGTCTCTCAGGTAGTTACGGGAGTGAACTGCCACCTAGTTGAGTTAACTAGTCAACTAGCCTTCAGTTAACTGACTGAACAGAAAGTAGTGAGGAGTTAAATAAAGGAATCTAGGCTAATGTTCCACTTTGGTGATGATACCAAGGAAAGGTCGAATTAGCATGGTGATGATCCCAATGTTTCATGGTGTTGATCCCAATGCAACATCTAAACTCAACTCAACTAGTCAAACTGAAGTGTGGACTGAAAGAGAATATTCTCCAAGTGGAATATTCTCTCCTAAAATATAGGAGACTAGAGAATGACTAATTATGACTACCAAACAAATAAAAACCTTAGGAAAAAGAAATCCTAGGTGTGTTTAGCTAGATCTATTATGTGCAGGTTCAACACATTTACAGGTTTGATAACAACCTTAATCAAACAATTTTTTTTATTGAATGGATATTGAAATCAATGTATGATGTACTATTGCACCTTCAATAGCCTCCCTAATAATGGAACCAAAATATTGGTACACATTAATTTCTCGAAATAAACAAACTATTTTCCTCTTCATTTAATTTTTCAACCATTATAAGTATTTATGTTTCAAGAATATTATGAACTACTTGTGCAAGATTCAAATTATTATAAGACACATACTCTTATATCGATGTAGTGAAAATAAATCTATGAAAAGTAATGAATATGAATTGTAAGTTCTATGCAACTAGTTATCCCTGTTAAACTCGCATTCTGCAACTAAATAATCATGCATACGGATCAAAGAGACTGACATATTAGGCTACAAAAATAACATAGATATAAAGAAAAACAACAAGTCACAAAGTCAAATCTTTATCTAGCACTATGTTGGCATAAACCAAATAAGAGAAGGTTGACTACTTAGAGCTAACACTTAAATAAACTACATCACGAGTTGTTGGGCCTAGTTTGTGTCCTATTCTTTGTTATCATGGACCAAAAGAGAAAAGTTCAGCCGCATAACTTTTACAATATAATTGAAATATAATTAAAAGAGAATCTCAACGTTTGTAACCCTTAACAACATAAATCAAATTAAATGACAGTAAATGAAAAACTACCATGTTCAACTTTTGCATGAAATGATAAATTACCACACAATTCAACAATCCAAAGTAATAATCTATCTAACTTATAATTACATGAATGATACATGTTCCTTGCAGTGGACTCTCCTCCTATAATAGATTATCATGTAAATAAACTTCAACAAGGAAAGAAGTAAATCACACACACAACATCACAATGGAAATCAACTACTCTTTGTATTAAAAACAATGCTTGTTATAGCCTAACAATTCAGGAAATGAGATAGAAATTGACTCTTCTCCAACATGGATCAAATTTATATATCATGTTAGCATTCTACATTTTAAAGATAAATTTCTTTGAACCATTGGCTCAAATTATTTTACATTACTATTTAGAAAATTACAAAAAAGACTTTTGTCTTTGCCAAAAAATAAAATGCAAGTTGCTATTTTCTATCTTCAGGTGGTCAACTGGGATCAGACAATGTGGATCCTCACTGGCCTAGGTAACAAGTGACATTGGAAGTTTAGGAACCATATTTTATGACTTCATTTTTTTCCATGACCATTGTTTTGTAGCTTTTGTAGTTGATACTTCATTTTACAACTTTTATACCAGATACTAGATCTACAAATTTTTCATCTTAACAAGTCTCAAATATTTTTCAACAACATCCAAAAGTGAAGTTATGCAAACACTCGAGGAAATGGTTAAAAAATACATAATTCTCTTATTCACACTTTGAAAGGTCTATCAAGATGTAAGGAATAAATTCAAAGTTTACCGAGTGTCAAACTCGACCAAATGTCAAAAACATTTATACTTGAGACTGACAAAGGAACAAATTAAATGAGATAGAGACTTGAACAAAAGGTGCAGGAACATGTGGCATCCCCATGACCCAATAGACCCCACAGGCTGGGTCACTCAAATGGAAAATTACTTTCATTGCATGGCATCATTGATGAATGGATCAAGCTTTGTGTCGGTGTCCTTTATTTGGATCTAGAACGTTCGCAATGGAGGTAATGGTGTAAAAATTCACATCAAGGGTATATTTATTGGACCCAATTTGTTGCAAACCTTTATGAATTATTTTACACATACACTCATCATTTGGTTCATTTGACCAAGCTTAAATAGTCTGGTTCAGTTGAAGATGACATCATTGATTTTGATCAATTGCCTTTCCAAACTGAAGGCATGTCATAAACCTTCTTCTGTGAATAATTTATTACTGGCCTCAAGGGTGATCTTTTAGCTCATGTATTAATGTCTTTCCCCTAGACCTCTCTTGAATCCACTCGCAAATCCAATGAATCACAACAGGTAGTCACTTATCAAATCAAAAACCCATATTTTATTACACATTCCCTCCCCACCAATGTATATTCTCCTTCCCCTCCTCTTAAGGTCCATACATTAACCCAGATGGAAATGGTTGAATTCCAACTTAAGGGTATTTTCTAAAACTAGGACGAAAAATAGTTTTTGGGGAAAAATTGTAAGGAGAAAGATATTTTTATGGCCATTTCTAAGAAAATTTCTAAAGATGATGGTGGTGTTTCCCCTCCAAAAGAACTACCTTCAGCCAATGATACTAAACCTTGGCTCTGATCCACCTAAGGTAAAACCTCTCATCTCTCTGCATGATCTCACTTGCCTCTCTTCTCCTCAAACCCTTAAGTTAATTTTCTATATCAAGCATCATAGAGTCATTATCCTCATCGACAATGGTAGCACCCATAATTTTATTCAGAGTCGAATTTATCAAGAGAGCCTTTTCTATATCCATGTAGTCAATAACTTTCAAATCATGATTGATAATGGTGATTCCATGAAATGTGGGGGCCTTTGTGAAAATGTGTGCCTGGAAATTGGTGATTATAAGCTGAAATCCAACATGTTTTCTATTTATATGGGCAGTTGTGACAATGTTTTGTGTGTTGATTGGTTACACAACCTAGGACCCATCATCATGGAATTCAAGGAATTATATATGATATTCCAATAGGATGGAAATTTATACAATTTAGAAGGCATCACAGTAGGTTCCCTTGATATTGTCAGTTCCCGCAGAATAGAAAAACTTCTCAAGAAGGGATATTGTGCATGCATTTCGTAGTTACATGCCATTCAAATGGTTGACACTACCTTCTCCATTGTTCATCCTGAAATGTACCTTAACATATACAAACACAAATCCATTTTGGATAAGACCGAAGGACTCCCAACCTCCTATGTTCCCCATGATCATTCCATTCCACTTGTCTCTAGTATTCTTCCTCCCAATGTTTTCGCTTATTGTCACACATTTTCTCAAAAAAATGAAATTGAGAAAATTGTTCAAGAATTGTTAGTTGTAGGTGTCAGTTTCCCTAATATAAGCTCTTATTTGTCTCTAGTAGTCATGGTACTCAAGAAATAATTTTCTTGGTGCATGTGGCCTAATTTTTGAGCCCTCAACAACATTACATTCAAAGACCAATTTCCCATTCCCGTCATTGATGACATTTTGGATGAATTGAGTGGTGCTCGATTCGTTACCAAATGTTTTATGCATTATGGATACCACCAGATACATATGAAGGAGGATGACATTTTCAAGACTTCCTTTCATACTCATAAAGTCCATTATGATTTATTGATCATGCCCTTCAACCTGTGTAATGCACCCTCCACTTTCCACAGCCTCGTGAATCGTGTATTTTTCCCCATCCTCTACCAGTTTTTATTGGTCTTCTTTGATGATATTAATCATTTATAGTAAAAATCGGAAATCCCATCTTTCCCATGTGGATCAACTATTACACTTTCTCAACATCAACTCTTTCTTAAACAATTTAAATGTACCTTTGGTGCATATGAAGTAGAATACCTTGGGCATACTGTTGTTAAGGACAATTTTCATGTGGACCCTAAGGAAATAGAATCTATGAAGGATTTCCCTTGCACTAAAACTCTTAAAAAAATGAGGTTTCCTTGGTTTGATGGGATATTATAAAATTTTTATCTAGAATTGTTGAAAAGTTGAAGCCCCACTCACTTCCCTCATTAAGAAGAATTATTTTAGTTGGAATGTGGATGTTAATCAATCTTTCCAAGCATTGAAAGAGGATATGTTTACCACTCAAGCTCTGGAGCTTCCTGACTTCACCAATACTTTCATGTTGCAGTGTGACACCTATGGGAAAGGAAATGGGGAAATTGTCATGCAAGAAGGAAGACCATCTTCCCTCACCACTAAAAAACACTCTAAGAGACTTGAGAAAATCCACCTACGAAAAATAAATGTTTGTTATTTTTCATGCGATGAATATGTGGCATCCTTACATTCTAGGGAAAAAATTCCAAATTAAAATTGATCATCATAACCTCAAGTATTTTTTGGAACAAAGGATTTCATCCTCTAAGAAACATAAGTGGTTAACGAAAATATTCGATTATGAGTTTGACATCATTTACAATAAGGGAAAAGAGAATGTGGTCATGGATGCTCTTTCTACGAAATATGAAGACAACGGCTCCCTATTTCCACTTTCCTTCATTGTAGGCGATTGGTCAAAGGTAGTTTACAAAGAATGGTTCCAAGATCCAAAAATTTCTCACATAATCCAACAATTGAAACATGACGCGAATGAATCTTCAGTATACTCTTGGAAAAATCAGGAACTTTGCTACAAAGGCTTCATGTATTTGAGAAAATATTCCCACTTTAAATCCATTATGCTCTCTAATATTCATGCTTCACCGACTGTAGGACATTCTGAATTTCACAAAACATATGAATGGATGAAACATTTTTTTTATGGGAAGGCGTGAAGTAGGATATCTGCACTTTTTTGGCAGAATATGATACTTCCCAATGCAACAAGGGAGAAGCAATAAAAAATCCAAGAACAATACAACGTCTACTTATTCCACCTACTAGATGGACCAATCAGTCTATGTAATTCATTGTCATATTACCCAAATGCCACAATAAATTAGTCATCATGGTTTTGGTTGATCTCATTTCCCAATATGCTCAATTATGTGCCCTTCAAAACCCATTTATAGCTTCCATGGTGGATCATGTTTTCATGGAAAATATCTTCAAAATCCATGAATGCCTTAAACTATTTTCTTCAACCATGATCCAACTTTCACAAGAAATTTCTCACAAGAACTGCTTAGGCTTCAAGGCACCCAATAAAATATCAACACTGCCTATCATCCCAAAACTGTTGGTCAAATGGAAGTTTTCAACAAGTGTTTGGAAGCATATTTGTGGTGCTTCCTATCCAAACAATATTCTCATTGGGTTCAATGCTTAACACTAGTTGAATGGTGGTACAATACATCTTATCATGGTTCTACTCACATGACTTCCTTTGAGGTAGTCTTTGGTAAAAATACACCCTATGTATTATCTTACTTGCTTAGTGTCTCCAAGGTTCAGGAGGTGGACATAGCCCTTACATTTCAAGATGACATTCTATGCACATTCAAAGAGAATTTGGTCAAGGATCATAATCGCATGAAGCAACAAACTGAACATTTCCATTCCAAACACAATTTTGTTGAAGGATTGGGTGTTTCTTCGCCTCCAACCATATAATGAAAATTATTTTAATGATGATAACATGCATAAACTTGCTCCAAAGTTTTATGGCCCTTATAAAATCCTCAAGCATGTAGGGCATGTCGATTATAAGCTATCCCTTCTTAGTCACTCTAAGGTCCATCTAGTTTCTCATGTTTCTTTCTTAAAGAAGGTGATTGGAACTAGGCGCTAGATTCAAGTTAGTTTCCTGGAATCAGATGAAGAAGGTTCCATTTGGTTGCAGCCACAAGAAGTCATGGCCCAAAGCAAGTGTTGTCTCTGTCAACGCACAATTCGGGAAGTTATAGTACATTAGAAATATACACAACTTGAGGATGCCACATGGGAGACAATCACCATTCTGTAGTATTTTTCACGTGTCAATCCTTGAGGACAAAGTTGTTCTTTAAGAGGAGGGGCATGCTAGGGTCCTAAGCTCACTAAACTCTCAAGTAGAGAGAATAATATGTTTTGCTATGTAAAAATGTTGTCATTACTAAATAAAGCCTATGTAATAATGTAAACATGTCTAATGTAGAAAGACTTAATAGAAGGTTCCTCCTATAGAAAGTTCTTCCTCTAGAATGTTCTCAAAAAGATAGAAATAATATATATATATATAATAGTAGAAAGCATGGAAAAGAAGGTCCTGTGAAATCTTTTGTATTTGAACTCTATTCCGTTGAAAATTTCCTCCTTAAAAAACAAGTTAACTTTTCTCTCAAAATAATAAAAGTATTATCATTTGAATCTATATTTCCATTGTGCTTACTCATTAATCTCTTTCTATTAACTATTTTGGTAATAATTTTGCTACGCATATTTCTTTGTAGTACCTTACACTATGTGTGAGAGAAGAAGAACTAACATGTTGGGAGGATGTTATACATCACCTATAACACTCATCCTTCCATTATTAGTCCTTCCCCAAAAAAGGGAATATGGCAATTCGTTAGATGGTAGTTCTATTAAATAAAAAATTAGTACAACCGTATAGATAACAGTCATATATATAGCAATTCGTTAGATGATAGTTCTATTAAATAAAAATTACTACAACCATATAGATAACGAGATCGTCTGGAGGACTTTAATGCAAGGAAAATCATAAAAGTTGTATTAGAATTAATTTATGAGTTTCTCATTTAAAAAAGATTTTCTAAGCAAGATTTAAAGCATCTAACAAGCAACTATGTGAGATAGGGAGCACACCATGTTGGGAGGGTGTTATACATCACCTATTACGCTCATCCTTCAATTAGGAATTTAGTGATCCGGTAGTTTTTCTTTTTTTTTAATCTCCAAAAGTTATTTAAAGATTTTTTTTATTAAAATGATATTTTTTTAATTTAATTTTTTTAGATTTTTTAAAATTTAAATAATTATTTTATAATTAATCATAAAGTTTGATTTAATTTAATCAATATAAATTTATTTTAAATTTTGATTTATTAAGCATTATCAAATTTCTTAAAGTGTTATTATTTTATTATCATTTAATATAAAGAAATTAATATTTTAAATACTTATAAGTATATATTTGTATAATATATAATGCTTCATGTAAATATTTTATTTTAGTTGAGTTGACTTTATTATTATTGTTGTTATTTTTTTTAATTAAGTAAATTTAATTTTTTTTTACATCTACTCTATAATAAGTTATAAAGCATTTAACTACTCTAGATGCAATAACTGTATTTAAATTATAACATTTAAAAAACATTATATAAAATAAAAATAAAAACTTTAAATCAATAAATATCCAATTATATTAATTTTTTTTTTAATTTATATTTATTTTCATTTATATAATTGATTTGAGCAATTATATTAAATATTTATTTACTTTTATGTAATTTTTTTTTATTGGTGTACAGGTAGATGGCATCACTCTAGCACTTAGCACTGAGCAATGACAAGAAGGTAATGTATGTCTTAAATGCGTTCATAATTCAAACTTAACTGAGGGTTATTCATTTAACGAAGATCAATAACCAGCCTGTTGCTCGTATATTTGTCTTGATATATACTTATATACCACCTTTAACGATAATGCTTATACATTAAGACCGACCTATTTGAAGAGGCTTGCACAATGGTGGATGAAGATTTCTATCCATTCAGAGATGTAGAGGTTTAACCCAAATATCAAAAAATCAAACATCTAAATTATATTAAGAAACATCTAAATATTTCATTTATTATTATTTTATTTTTTTCATAATTATTATTGTATAACGCATTAAATAAAGTATAACCCATCGAATAATAACCAACAGTCAATAAATAACATTGGCAAATATAAAACCATTCTTCATTCTTAATAGAAAACCAATAAACCATAAAACCATTCTTAATAGAAAACCAATAAACCATCGAGCATGGTCGTGACTTTTGATGTCAGTTTACTAAAATAATAATGAAACTTACTCTAAGAAAAATAATTCTAATTATATGAATATATGTTTACAAATTGGCATCACTCTAGTTATAAAGTGGAGACATAATTTTTACCTCTTCACATTACATCAATTTCCTTAAAATTTTGGGAATATTTCATAAACTAGTAGTTGAAAACAAAATTATTGATTAGGTTACTTATGGAAGTAGATGTTTATCATAAGAAGATAACGTAAACATAATCGTACTTTGCAATTATTTCTCTTCTTTATTAATTGAAATGAATATTTTCTATTTAATAAAAAAATGATGTCTTTATATTGTTTAGATTACTTAAAAATATATCATATTTGATTTTCTCAAGTAATAAATTTTATCTTCTTGAAGAATCTTAAAGTTCATAGAAACTATAAAATCATAGGAAGAACCAATTTTTTCTTTCTTAATATCCAACAATTTCACATTTTAATGAATTGGCCAAATACCAATATATATTTACATAACATAAAATGTTGCAATACTTAATATAAAATAACATAAAGTATTTTTCATTGTGGAAAATATCAAGTTAGTTTATAAGAAGAAAGAAGGATAAACTTTTGTAAGTACATTCATTATTATTTGAGTAAAGGGATGAAGTGGTTTGACTAGATGGTTGGGAGGTAGGTATAGCACTCTCCTCACTTAGATTCAAATCCTTGATGAAACTCAATCCCCTTGTGATAAGGCTAGAAAAATCACTGAGAGAGAACCACTCTAGTGTGCCTTGGGACACCTTGACCCTTTTTAAGTCACAAGATATTACTATATCTTATACCTTTGGTTATAAGTATTTTTAGAATTTATGTAATATCTATAGAAATATCCATGTTCTTACATATTGAGAAGAAATTCAAAGTTACTTGGAATGTACTAAGCCAAATACACATTCCTCTAAGATCTCCTTAATCCTCTATAAAATTCTTTAATCTCCTTGTGAATGCAATGATAACAACATGGATGAGCCATCTATAAGCTAGCTCGAGCGATGTGTGGACATAAAACTCCTTTAATTGCTTCATCCACTGAGATGCAAAAAAACCCAATATTGCTTTGGATTCTCCCTACTCCATGTAGCTATCACGCCAGAAAGAACATACAGCCAATTTCAGCTAGGGAAAATAGTTGAAGTTGATAGTGAGTGAGAGTTGTCTAAGAATGAGGATCGAGAGGGAAACCCACTTGAAATATAGAGAAAAACCCACCTTAACTATAATTAGAGAGTGGGAGTTGATAGAGGTAGAGGTGGAGGAAATTCCGAATTCATTTTCTCTTGCCTCCTTTTGTCTCTATCAACTCCAATTAATCTAAGAGAGTAACAACTAACCTTCTAGATCATGTTCCCATACGGTATTTCTCAGAGATGAAGGTGAGTCAACTATTAAAAATTATCTGAGGAGAAGAAATTATGGCTCTAAATAGGGTTGAGGTGTCAAAAAAATACCGGCAGGATTTGAAGCAAAATCCCTACTCACGAACTGCCCTGCCCTACTACCTGGAACTATCTCTCAATTATACCTGATAATGAATGGTAACRAAACCACCCACCCCAGTTTAAAAAAGATGACATATTTGGAAAATTGAATGTCGTGGAAAATCAGGTACTTCCGCGTTGGAAAACAATGAAAATATTCAGAAAATTGAAACGAGGGTGCCTTGGGAGAACGAAGGGCCATTCGATGAGTTGAAAAATGAATATATAAGGAAAATTGAATTGACAAGAGAGCAGTTATGAGATCAGTTCAAAATGAATATATTTAGAAAGTTTATCTTCGGGTGTCTGCAAATAGATGGCAGTGAGTATATGCCTTCAACTGAAGCTTTGGCCATGGCGGGAGTCGACTATGCCATCGTTCAGGTTCCCTTCACTGACCAGTCTTGGATTCACAGGCTTGAGAAAATCTTCAAACGAATTTGGCCGTTCCTGATGAAGAACGAAGTGGGCGATTATGAGAAGGAGAATGAAAAACGGAGGATAATCGGAGTAAAGGGGCGGAGGAGCAGAATTAAAACTCGTTATGGAGAACCAGAAAATTATTAAATCGAACGCGAACGAAGGTAGTAACAATTACAGAAGTGAATTTGTTCCATAGCGCTGGGAGAAAATCATAACCCAGCAAAGATTAGCTTATGTTTTTGTATACAAAACTTGAACTGTTTTAGAGAATTTTTTACTAACATACGATAAAATTCAGGATGAATATAGTGTTTTGAGTGATTAAACCCTATGAGGCACACAATGCTGTACATTGACCAGTTTTTTTTAATGTGGATGTGATTTGAATAAAAATTTTGGATTGGGTTAACAATTTGAGTGGGTTTAATGGTTATTATATAAGATTGATGTTCTGTGTAATTTTAAATTTTGAATTAATTTAAAATTGTGTAATGGACATGATTTTAATATTTTTTTTTTGAGAGATTGATTTTTTTTAAGAATTTGTTACGATGTGATTTAAATCAATTTGGGATTCTGTGATGAAAAAGATTTAATGATCAGAAATTTGATCTAGTTGTGTTTTGATGGACTATACAAACATTTTTATTAGTCTCTCATTACTAGTTGTGAGTAACTAATAAAATTATTTCATATTCCATCCTATATGCTCATGGTTTAGGCTGTTAGTTTGGCATAGACACATGTATGGTTCATACATTAACCATATAAATACATTAACCATATAGATTAAGTATAAGAAAGATTTGAAAAACAATTAAAACAAATTATGTTTAAAAGATTTTAAATTTAAATAGTTTTGTATCCGGATAATTTGTGTGTATATGTTTTATTTTATTTAATATTAAATTATAAAATGTATTATATTTTCATAAATTTCTTAAATTTAATTAAAATAATTCTAGTTATTTAAATCATGTTAAAGTAAATTTTTATAGATTAAAATACTTTCATTATAAGTATAAATGTAAATCCCAATTACACCAAATTACCTCCAAATGTGTAATGTGTAAATATGAAAACAAATATTTATATTTTCATAACAATTGCATCATTAAAAAATAACATAAACTCTAAAAACTAATGTGTAAATATGAAAATAAATATTTATATTTTCATAAAACAATTACACTATTAAAAAACAAAATAAATTCCAAAAACTATGCAAAATGCATCCCACATGACATAAACAATTAATATGTCACAGAAAATTAATATATCTTAAGCACAATGCCAACAACCTGCAACACTTGTAAATCACACATCACATGAGATTATGAGATTATAGAGACATCAAGAACACTTTAAACATAATTAATTATAAATACATTTATTTATAATAACACTTAGATATGTTGAAGTACATTATTTGGAAATTCTAAAAACGTAGATAGCTGTATTTTAGTAAAAGTTGATTTTGGTTAGTTAAATTTATTTATTAAATATGTAAGAAAAGTTTATAAACAAGTCAAATAAGTTTATAAAAAAGTCAAATTATTGTTAATCGGAATTGTCTCATAATTATCAAAAACAAGACAGAAGTTTATAAAAAGGTTAAATTGTTCTTGATCTTTGAAGAACAAAAATATGAACATTTTTACCAATATGAACATTTTTATGATATTCTATCATTGTTTTTCATCAATTGTAATTTTTTTTACTGGGGGAATCGGCAATTCGCGGTTCGCGGTTCTGTACTTGCGTGGTCGATCGCAAGAATGGCTCATGAGTAAGTCCCGGTGAGAATCAAACATGAGACTTCATTTTTACAAATTTCCTTCCATTTACACGGCACTTGCCAATCCGTCTACACCCATGCGAGCTTCATCAATTGTAATTTATTATGAATTAATACACCCATGCGAGCTTCATCAATTGTAATTTATTATGAATTAAAAAAAAAAAATTTATTTTTAAATATGAATAGAAGCTTTATCTATTTAAAATAAAATAATAATGATGAATAGGAAAAATCCTAAAAAAAAAACCTAAAATTTATTACACGGAAATGAAGTCCATATCAATGAGCATAGGAAGAGTACGCATAGGATTAAACTACTTCTTTTGATATTGTTGCTAAAATAACAACTTCTTTCTTCACCTTTGCTACCATCCTTACTTCAAGTTCTTCCTACCTTTCTTTTTCTTCCTCTCCATCTTCTTTTCCACTATATCAACATGAGAGATCCAAATAGCATTGATGATATTCTCATACGTCGGTCCAACTTATAGAGAATATCACTGTTTTGATTCCCCTTATCGTCCATAGCACATGAAACAATTACAAACTATTTGATATGAAAATATAAATCCACAGTCATGTATTACTTGGTTCTTCTACTTTGCAAAAACCTAGCATCGAAAATCTATGTAGTGCTTTCTTTATCAATTATAGAACTTGATGTATTCACTTTTTTGGATTGAATTTGTTTTATATTACTTCAACGCATACTCAACCTTCTCAAAAAAAATAAATGGTTTTGTTAGATCACATGAAGAGCTTTTCTTCTGGTTTCTTCTTCCGGAAAAAATATAGTCCTTCCCTTGACTACACCTATTCTTATTATGGTGAAGTCACCAATGTAAAAATTTCTTACCAACCATAAATTTCATCATTTCCATAGAATCCAAATTAAAGATGCAATAGACCAACATCATCTGCCAAATACACTATGCTTTGCATGGCCAGGTAGAAACCTTGTAGCTCCGAGAATCCATAATATGATTTTGAATTTCTTTGGGTAATCCAATGTGTTTATCAAATTCCCATTTCCCGAGTATCTCATCATTTCTCGAATTCCTATTTCCCCAGTATCTCATCATTATGGATAGATTTTAATGTTTCCGTTCGGCCATCTTAGGACCATTATACTCAAACCTTCATATTATCATGGTTAAGCTTTATGTGGGAGGTTGAAGCCATGATGGATTAGATCCCTCGTCCTTTTTCTCTTATACTCTTTACATTTTTGGCATGCCCTCTATCATAAAAGAGGCCACCCATCCCTAACACCACCCATCCCTAACACCAAATGCAGGGATTTTATGTTTTTATTGTGGATTAGAAGTCATTCTTGCATGGGTTTATCTTTTGTTAGGAATGATTTTAGGGGTTAAATTTTGTTCATGGATTAATTTTTCAAGGTTTTTCCCAAAAAAAATTCGCTATTCTAAAAATAATTAGCCCATATTCTATAGATTAAAATTATTTTACCTTAAAAATCGCCAAAATTTTATACAAACGATATAAAATCCTTGGAAATTTGAATATTTTTACAAAAATATCGCCAAACATTTATAGTTGGCATATGAAAGATTAGTAAGATTTGCCAAAATTTCTACATTTTAAAACAAATTTCCATCCTTAAAATCATCCCTGCTTTTGCCATATTATTCTACTCCATATTAATGTTTTTTCGCTTTCCAATAAACCTTAACATTGTCAAGTCTATCCACCAAACCACTCACCTTACATCTCGCATAGTTGGATATGAGAGTTGGGAGATATTTGAATATGGTGGCTATGTTTTCTAGGCCCACAATAAGATGGAAATTATGCGATATCTTTTCTATCCTAGTCCCATTTCGAATCAGTGCATTCATTAAAATACAAGTCTCATTTAACCATGAGTTTTCCATAGCCATAAAGGAGGCTAGAAGAACAATTACAGTTATATTGCGTGTAAATGCTATGGATAATATTGATAATTCTAAAAATTGTAGAAAGTAGAAAATTGGTAGATAGTTAAATTTATTTATTAAATATGTACCAAAAAAATGTAGATAGTTATATTTTAATAAAAAAAAATGGTTAGTTAAATTTATTTATTAAATATGTATAGAAAGGTTTATAGACAATTCAAATTATTTTTAATATTTAAAAGAGATTGTCTCATAGTTATAAACAATATGAATATCTTTCTCGTGTCATGTTTCTACTTCTGATGAATTTTTTTTTACTATGAATTAAAGAACAAAACCCTATTCCTAGGCATGAATAGAGGCTTTGTTGGTCTAAAATATGGTACTAATGGTGATTTGGAAAAAATCTAAATAAAAATGTGGGAGTCATTCAAGGGAAACAAATTCCATATCAATGAGCATATGAAGAGTGGCCACTTTCCCATAGGATTGAGCTACTTCCTTACATTGTTTTTCCAAAACATCAAATTCTTACTTCACCTTTATTTCCCTCCTTTCTTCTAGTTTTTCCTACCTTTATTTTTCTTCCTCTCCATTTTCCTCTCCATTATCAACCTTAGGGCCCCAAATACTCTCATGCTTACTATCTAGTTGGTCCAACTTATTGAGAATATCATTATTTTGGTTCCCCTTCTCCTCTATAGTAGATGCCATAAAATATTTGATATGCAAATATAAATCCACAATCATGGACTACTTGGTTCTTCTACTCTATGAAAACCAACCATATAAATCTATGTAGTGGTTTCTTCATCAATTATAACACTTGAGGTGTATCCATTTTTTATATTGAAATTTATTATATGACCTTCACCTCATGCTTAAACTTATCCGAAAAATGGTCTTGATAGGCTACAACAAGAGCCTTTTATTTTAGTTCCTTCTTGCTAGACAAATATAGTCCTTCCCTCAATTACAACTTTCCCCTACATTGGTGAACTCTCCCATGCCAAACCTCCTTACCAGCCTCCAATTCAACAATTTCCATATAATCCAAATTAAAGCTAGACTAGACCAACAACTTATACCAAGTAATATATGCTTTGTAGAGCTAGGTAGGCATCCTTGTAGTCCAAAGATGATCTAATATAATGTTCAATTTCTTTGGGAAATTCAATATGTTTATAGGCTCCCTATTTCTGCATTATCTCATCATTATTGGTAGATTAATGTTATGGTTTATCCCTCTTGTTTCCATTATACTTAGGCCTTCATATTATTATGGTTGAAATTGATGTGGAAGGTTAAAGCCATGGTGGATTAGATCCCCCAAGATTATTCTCCTATCTTATTCACATGCTTGGAATGCCATCTATCTTAAAAGAGGCCACCCATACCTAACACCCAATGTGGGGAGTCTATGTCTTTATTTTCGATTAGAAATCATTATTTTATGAGTCTACCTATTTCCATATTATCGCACTCCACATTAAGGATTTTGTCTTTCCACTGAACCCTAGAATTGTCAATTCTATTAGCCAGACCACTTACCTTACAGATAACATGGTTGGATATGAGACTTGGGAGCTATTTGGATAGGGTGTATATGTTTTCTAGTCCCACAAAAATATGGAAATTATGTGATATATTTTTTCACAGTCCCATTTTGAATTCATGTGAGTGCATTCACAAAAATCCAAGTCCCCTTTAACCACGAGTTTTCTATAGCCATAAAGGGAACCTAGTTGGAGACCTTTTTCAAGAGATTGAAGTTCAACACAATTATTGTTTACACTTCCTTTGCGTCCCACAAATACAAACAAGACTCTCCCTGAGTCATCCTACAAGTGTCCTCCTATCCTCGATGGTATTGGGTTACCCTTAGATGTGTCATCAAACTTGGCCTTCCGAAATTATTTAGGTGGAAATGAATATTCTTTAGAGGGTTTGGTCCCTCCCAAGGCTTTTTTGTTCTTTCTTATTAGGAAATTTTCAATTCTATACCCCAAATATCTTTCTTCATCCTTCTTCTAGTTTTTAAAAACTCTTCTATTATGTTCTTTCCATAAAACCCATAAAGAGAAACCATGGAAATATATGGCAATTTTTTTTAGTATTGGATTCTCATATGATGTGGATCACCATCCTTCTAGTGTTTCGATGATAACATGATTTTTTTTCTTCAATTATAGTTTGAAAACTATGCTTCCCTATCCCACATGGCCCTTACCATATTGTAGAGATTGAATATGTGTTTTTCATTTGCTTCTTCATTCCTACACATATGATAAATTAAGGGTCCCTCAAAACCACTTCTCAATAGTTTGTCCTAGGTTATATTTTTTTTCTAAGAAAGTTTCCAAATAAAGTGGCTACCTTTATTCATATTTATGGGTTCCAAATTCAGTCCCTAAGTTTTGTTTTTTTCTCTGGTCTTTACAGTTTTCTATAATGCCATAAGATTCCTTAACAATGTGATGCAGACCATGCCAAGCACGTCCGCTCTCAGCAGGACCTTCCTTTAGCTAGGCCTGAAGAGTTTAAAATTACTCTTCAACCCCCTGTCGGGAGTTCTCAATACCCACAGGATTTCTTTGTGATCTCCCTTCCTCAAATCGGGAAATCATACCTCGCGATATCGCGAGTCCTGAGCTCACGGTATTGGGTCTCACCAATCCCTGAATCTCGATGATCACTCATTCACGACTTTCTTACCTCCTTCCACTAACTCCTTTTTCACATGACCTATCGACCACGGGACCAAGCCCCTTTCCTCTATCGGAGCTTCGGAGTTCGTGAATTTGTAATGTGAAGAATTCACACCCCTGGGATCTCCGATCCCTGATCTCCGATGCCACATGTCCCCCCTTTACTACGCTCTGGGACCCACACACAAACCAATGGTTACGGAGATATCGCCTTTCGCGACCTCGTAAACCTTGACGCAAATCTTTGCGCTCCCAACACGCAAACTCCCGAGTTCACGATATGCCGATGCCACCTGTCCTCCACTCAGCACTATGGCTGCATGGTTATCGCGTTTCGGAGTTTCGGAACTCTTTCTGCAACGATTCTCATGACACCGAGAATCCTGAAAGTCCGATCTCCGATGCACGTGAGGATTTTCCCTTCCACGTCACCACTTCCTCCCGCGTTATCGAGTATCGCAGGTTCGCGGTTTCAAGTGTAGCAATTATTTTGTGTTGGAAAATATCGAATGTTGAAACCCCGACTCTCTGGATTACTGACATGTGTCCAGTCTGGAATCTACGGCTATGCTCCTTTCAGGAAAACGCAGGTCGCAAATTCTCCCTGTGAGGATTCTATGTCCCTGGAAACTCTGATTCTCTGATGATTCGAGTTCCGATGAGCTCTGACTTCTTCCCTACGTGTCAACTCTTAAACCTTGCGCAACTTCCCCAAAATCTAATGGTTTTCGGGACTTCGCTAATCTTTCCTGAGAATCCTGGCCGTCGACTCCTCCTCCTCGAGGATTTCTTCAGAAAATGACTAAGTGCTTTTGTCAAAACTTGCTCTCCAGGCCTGCGCTTGCAGCTCCTACTCGAAACCTTCCTCAACACGAACCTCCTACGCTCCCTTTCAATGCTATCACAAGGGTTCTATACCTCCTAAGCTTATTCACTCTGACTCCTTCAGAGGAATTTATGCACACTCCTTGCGCTCAACGTTCAACAACTTCTCAAGTGTTGAATCCTTCAGACTCTGCGCACTTCCTGCAGCAGCAGTCCTCTATCTCTGTTGCTTCGACTAACAACTGATATCTCTAACTCTACCTGCACACTCTTCGCATGGTTTCAACAACACCTGCAACTTCTGTGGGAATGAGAATAAGTGTTAGACTATCGAGCTCTCATCAATGCACTCCTTGCAGATGAATTCAACTGCACTCTATGCAGGAATCTCTCGGCTCAGATAGAGAAACAATTGAAACTCATTCTCTTCCTTCCCATTAAGACTTCAGATTGAATCCCTGAAATCACATGCATAGCATATACAGAGAAAATGCATCACCGAAAAAAAACATTCATAAGGGCATGAACAATACACACAGAGAAACAACACCAGACATGAGTTTGAATCAAAGACGTTCTTCTATTAATTCAAATCTGTACAAGGGTGTTCTTCATACAATTCTATGCTTGCTCCTCTCTTCTGAATGCTTCTGAATTATCTGAATGAATCTTACAATGTACAAAGGAGGGTGTCTATATCCGTTTTCCCTCTTGAACTCTAAACTGTCTAATCTAGACTTAAACATCTATCTATCTGCATTAAATCTATTAAATGCCTCCTATCAATTTCAGACAAGAGTGTATGGCTCAAGGTCTAATACAACATACAAAAGGTGCTCCTTCATAAAGGATCATTTAAGACTTGTGCAACAATCCCAAAGCATTTTCAAAAGTTTGGGTTTGTTTATCCAGCTGAACTTTTGCTTGATGTGCTGGCTCGCTTGCTGAGTTGGCGATGCTCCTGCATCATACTCCTCGGCTTGAAAACATTCATGGGCTCCTGTCCATGAGCTCCTGCACGGTCTATCCATGCTTTTGAATGACTGCTTCTGTCTCCCAGCTGGCATCCTCCACTGGGTGGTTCTTCCATTTCACCAGATACTCGAAGTATTGCTTCTGTTTGGTTCTTTTGCTGACTCTTTTGTCAAGTATCCGATCCATCTGTGGCCTTTCTGCAATCGGCATCTTCTTCTGCCACTAGATTTCTGGTTGTTCATCATTCTCATCTCCTGCTTCCTCAGCCTTATATGGATATAATTCTGAGACATTGAATGTCGGAGATATTGCAATCTCATTCGGCAATTCAATTTCATAAGCGTTGTCTCCTAATTTCTTAAGGACTCTGCCTGGCCGAATTTTCTTCATTTTCAGCTTGTTATATGTTCCCCTTGGGAACCTTTCCTTCCTCAGATGTGCCAGAACTAGATCCCCAACCTCAAATTGAAGTTGTCTTTGATGCTGATCCACTCGGAGCTTGTATTCCTGGTTCGATTATGTCAATCGCTGCTTCACTCTATTGTGAAGTTCCCTCATGTCTTCAGCGAATTCCTCAGCGCTTGCGCTCTAAGTCATGATTTGTTCCGAATCCCTCAGCTCCGAAACACCTTTCGGCTATCTGTCATATACTATCTCGAATGGACTTTTCCCTGTGCTTCGATTCACTGAATCATTGTAAGCGAATTCTGCCTGTGGAAACACACTATCCCAGCTGCTATGGTGCTCCATCACTAAGCTCCTCAGCAAGTCTCCTAGACTTATGTTGACCACTTCTGTTTGCCCATCTGTCTGTGGATGATAGGCAGAGCTGAACATTAAGTTAGTCCCCATCTTCTTCTAGAGTGTCCTCCAGAAATGTCCAATAAATTTTGTATCCCTATCCGATACAATGCTTCTGGGTAAACCATGAAGTCTAACAACCTCCTTGAAAAATAAATTTGCGATGTGAGTCGCATCGCTGGTCTTCTGACACGGAATAAAATGTGCCATCTTGGAAAACCTGTCAATTACCACAAAGATGGAATCAACCCCTCTCTGCGTCCTTGGCATTCCTAATACAAAATCCATGCTTATCGCCTCCCATGGATTCTCGGGTATGGGTAATGGTTGATAAAGACCTGCGTTCTGCTTTCTTCCCTTAGAATGTTGGCAAACTCTGCACCTGTCAACAAACTTCTTGACATATGTTCGCATCTTGGGCTAGAAGTATGCTTCGTTCAACTTCGTGAATGTCTTGTCATGGCCAAAATGCCCCGCTAATCCACCACTATGCTTCCTCTTTAGCAGGTTCTCCCTCATGGAGAAATTCAGAATGCATAACTAGTTTCCTCTGAATAACAGTCCATTCTGAATCATGTAATCCATCCACGGGCTTCTGTCTCTGAGAAATGGATTCTCAGCTGCCTCGTATGCCTCTGCAAAATCTGCATGACCTGCATACATGTCTTCTAGGTTTTCAAAATCTAATGTCTTGACTCGGAATTCTTGCAGCAACAAACACTTCCTACTCAAAGCATCAACCACTTTGTTAGCATTCCCTGAAATGTGTTTAATTACAAACGTAAAATTCTGCATATACTCTACCCATTTTGCATGTTTTTGGTTCAGCTTCTCCTGTTGAGTTACAAACTATAATGCATGATTATCACTATACAATACAAATTCCTTTGGGATCAAGTAATGCCTCCACTTCTTCAATGCCTGTACAATGGCATAAAATTCCTTATCATACGTGGAGTATTTCACCTTTGCCTCATCCATCTTCTCGCTGAAATAAGCAATCGGTCTATCCTCCTGGCTCAAGACCGCTCCTATGGCAAAGCCACTTGCATCACACTTTACCTGAAAAACTTTCTGAAAATATGGAAACACTAACACCGGTTGTTTGGTGACTTTTCGCTTCAACAGATTGAAGCTCTTCTCTGCCTCTTCAGTCCAATGAAAAGACTTATGTCTTTTCTTGACTATGTCCATTATTGTTACTCTAATCCCACTGAAATTCCTAATGAACTTTCGGTAGAAACTATCCAAACCATGGAAACTCCTCACCTCAAAAACATTTCTCGGTGATGGCCAATTCTTTATTACAGCCACTTTACTTGGATCCATCTTCAATTCATTTGCCGATATGACAAACCCCAAGTAAATGAGTTGCTTCTTCATAAATGAATATTTTCTCACATTGATCAATAGCTTCTCTTGCTGTAGCTTTCTCATTACTGTAGCTAAATGCTTCAGATGTTCTTCCTTAGTCTTGCTGAAAATTAATATGTCATCTAAATAAACAATTACAAACTTACCAATGAATTCCTTCAACACTTCATTCATCAGCCTCATGAATGTACTCGGCGCATTCATCAAACCAAATGGCATGACTAGCCATTCGTATAACCCTTCATTGGTTTTGAAGGTTGTCTTCCACTCATCGTCGTCCCTCATGCGAATTTGATGGTATCCGCTTTTCAAATCGACCTTTGAAAAAAAATTGGCTCCACTTAAACAGTGCATCAAGTCATCCATTCTTGGCAATGGAAACCTATACCTGATGGTGATCTTGTTAATGGCTCTGGAATCTGTACACATTCTCCAGCCTCCATCTTTCTTTGGGCTGAGTACCGTTGGAACGACACACAGACTCAAACTTTCCCTGACCAGCCCCTTGTCCAATAACTCTTGGACCTGTTTCTTAACCTCTTCATTCTCCTGAGGCGTCAACCTATACATAGCCTTGTTTGGTAAACTAGCTCCCGGTACAAGGTCTACGTGATGACTTATGCTCCTCATTGGTGGCAACGAATGAGGTAATTCGTCCACCACTATATCAGCGAACTCTTCCAACAGTTCCTGAATTTCCTCCGGCAAATTGTCCACTCTTGTGCTGGTCAAAACGATCTTAGGTTTTCTGACCACAAAGAATGGTGGATCCTCCTTCTTCTTTGCTTCTGCCAGAAGTTCCTTCCCACTCATGAGAAGTATCCTGTTGTTCACCTCCAACTTCACCTCCTTATCTTTTATTGGAAGTAACATATGTGTTCTCCCATTCTTCTCTAGGGTATACGTATTCATTTTCCCATCATGAACTATGTTTTTTTCATACTGCCATGGTCTTCCCAGCAGTAAATGACATACATCCATAGGAATAACATCATAGAGAATTTTATCATTATATCCTCCAATTTTAATGTCCACTAAGCATTGTTTAGTGACACTCACCGGATGTCCCTTCTGTAGCCATGAGACTTTATATGGACTTGAGTGATCAGTCGTCTCCAGCTCTAGTTTCTCCACCATCTCGGTCGAAATGACATTGTCGGTGCTTCCGTTGTCCACAATGAATTTTAATTTCCTATATTTGGTCTTGCATGCGGTTCTAAATAGTCTGCTTCTCTGAGATGTGTCCTCCACCTCCTTCTCGGGTGTTACGAGAACTTTACGCATCATTAATGACCTTTCATCTTCTGCATCCTCTGTTTCAGCAGCTCGCCTTTGTGCCTCGGCGATATGAGATTCTCCTCCATCCTTTTTCCTATCTGGACAATCAACTACCTTATGCCCATTCTTTCCACATGTGTAGCATGTGATGACTCCTCCTCTACCTCTTCCTCTACCTCTGGTACGAGGAAAAGTATTAACATCGGCGTATCCTCTGCTCTGTTCTGCTTGCTGCATTCATTGTTCAACGTGCTGGCCTCGCTGAGAACTTCCACCTCTTTCCATTCTGGTCTGAGGCTTCTTCCAGTCATCCTTAGATTTTTGGAACCCATCTTGGGCAACTGATTTTCCTCTCGGCTAGCTCTTGCCTCTGCCTCGCTGTGCTAGCTTTCGTCTTATCTTCTCTTCTTCCTTCAATGCCATATGATACGCATCCTCCACTATTATGATGGTTGTCATACTCATCTCGTCCTGGATATCATATCTTAAGCCATTCATATATCTGGCAACTTTTTCATCATCGCTCTCCCGATGACCTGCTCTGATATTGAGCTTGTAAAATTCTTCGGTATACTCTTTCACCGTCATCAACTTCTATCTCAAGTTATGCATCCTCCTGAACAGTGTGATCTGATAGTCCCTTGGGATGAATTTTGCCTTCATTTTTGCAATCATTCGATCCCATCTTTTGATCTTTTGTTTCCCTTTGGAACATCTATCTGCCTGAAGTTTGTCCCACCATAATGCTGCATGTCCTTTCAATTTCATGACAGCATGCCTTACCTTTTTATCCTCTTCGATATCCTCATAATCGAAGTAGGTATCAAGAGCTCTAATCCAGTCCAACATCTCTTCTGCATCCAGACTTCCTTCATAAGTTGGAATGTCCATTTTTGTCTTTGAACTCATCCGAGCGATAGTCTTAATTAACTGCTCATTGGCTGCATCTTTGGCTGCAACTTCTCCTTGTTGTTCAGCTTCAGCTTTGCCTTCGGAGTCACTCAGATCTCCAGCATTTGTTGTGCGTCTCTGAGCTACCTCCATATCTTCCAATATCGCTTTGAGATCTCGTATCTGCCTCTCCATCTCAGGATTCCCTGCCGGCCTACCTCTTCTTCGCACATCCCTATCCTCTGGATCAGGCGATTTCCTTTCTCTTCTGGGAGGCATGGTGAAATTCCCTCTCTTCTCTCTGTCGCAGAAAAAAAAGAGTTCCCGCTCTGATACCACTTGATGCAGAACGTGCCAAGCACATCCGCTCTCACCAGGACCTTCCTTTATCTAGGCCCGAAGAGTTTAAAATTACTCTTCAACCCCCTGTTGGGAGATCACAAAGAAAGCCTGTGGGTATTGAGAACTCCCGACAGGGGTTTGAAGAGTAATTTTAAACTCTTCGAGCCTAACTAAAGGAAGGTCCTGGTGAGAGAGGACGTGCTTGGCGCAGTCTGCATCACAATGAATGCACCTCCTCATTGGTCCCCCCATATAATATTGTATTTCCCTTATCTATATAATATTATTATATCTTGTAACATATTCTCCAAGGCATTTAATGTATCCTAGGGTAGTTTTTCTAGCTAAGAATATCGGTCTGTCTAGGTCCACCAATACTTTTTTCCTTCTCGATCATAATTGATCTAAAATTGATTGATATTGTTCTATTTGAGTTGAGTCAAATATATTCTTACCTCTTGAGGAAAAGTGTCCAACATCAACATTTTATTTTTCTACAAAGAATCATCGAAAAAATAACTAGGCTCTATGATCGACTTTCCATAAGAAATGCTCTTGAGCTAGACTTTTTTATCTAATATTTGTTTAAAATATTTGAGCTTGGATAGGTTCCACAAATATGGATTAGGTTATTTTCTTCTATATAATGAGCATACTTTTTCCATCGTATTTTTACTATAGCTCATTTTTTCCTTTTATCAATGTAACATCCCTGGCCATCAACCCACTTGTCGGGCAACGCTACTAGGTGAAACATTCTCATACTCATATATAAACATGCATATTAAATTTAATTAACAGATTTAAGTAAACAACTAAGAGAGAAAACATAATTACTGCTAACATACATAATCCATAGTATTAACAATAATTCATGATTACGACAGAATACATGATGATCATACAAGCATCACAAACATGCATCACATATAGGTTAAGTTAAAAATTAACACTTATCTTTTAAACTGGTGTAACTCCACCAACTGCGTCTAGACCTTCCATGAACCTCCCAGCCTTAGACCGCACTGCTCATCACTCTCAGCAGTAGGTCACCCCCGATATGGGACTAAGCTCCACCGGGAAAGGAAGTCCTAGGCTAGGAAAGGTCAACAAGATTACACACAGTTATAGAGGAAGGATTCTCTCCCAGGAGTCACCTATGCCCACTTCTCACAGAATCTCATTCCCCACATGCCTGTCCCACCCCAGGAGTATACACCTTCATTGTCACCAAGATAGTCCTTCGGCTGCTAAACCTCCCTTGCCTTGGGCTTCAGCAACAAATAGGACCGAAAGTCTTCGAGCTCTGTGGAAGCTACATGAATCCTTCTATGAGTTCTCACGTCCTCTGTGCACTTTCTCACATGGATAGAGTCACTCACAAACTTGGTAACCTACCTCTTCAAAAACAACCACCTCCCTCACCTGGAGGGAGAGGTTTAGACACAGGCCAGACAACCACGAAGCTCAGCACAAATGTGCATTGACCAATAAGCCATATGAAATCCAGCACTGCGTGACCACCACAATCATATGGGAATACATACATGACCACCCAAAACTGGTGACAGACATACACTACAACATAACAAGGCTCAACAATTACAGGATGCATCGGGCTTCTCAACAACCTACACAAGAGCCATGTCTCAGTTCACGAATTTCCACTAGTTTTTGTGTGTGTCGGGCTTCTCAGCCCAGCTACAAAGGAGACACGGCTCTGTTCATGGATTTTGTTTGAGAGATGTGTGAGGGTTTGCATAGGTCGATGATGGAGGTCCAACAGTTTCAAACGGAGAATGGGGAATGGAGGGTTGAAACCTAGACTCAGGTGATGGATGTCGAAATGCAGAATGAACCCACAATATGGCTTATTTCCTGGGTTAAATTGCATGTGCCTGGGTCGACACATGTCGACCATGGAGCTGCATGTGCTCCATCAGCATGCGTTCCTCTCTAGGAACTTAAGACAAAACATATATATTTACACATTACTTTCGAATAATAATAAATTATTATTCCCAAGCGCTTAAGACCCCAAGCTTAGCCCCTCTTTCTTACCTCTCATCCCCCTCTCCCTTACCCAGGCTTTGTGGAAGCTTAGTCCCCCATCACTCATTCATCGTGGTCGATCCACACACAGGGATGTTTATCTTTTATTAATAATGTGCATAATTACATGTAAAAAATGAGGCTCTTGGCCTTTAACCCTTAGTCTCTCCAGCCTAATAAACACATAATCCTATCATCTTATCAATACTTGGCTCACCAACCTACAAAACATGATTTAAAATTCATAAGCATGATTACAACATGGCTCATCTTTTGGGATATTACAATCCCCTCCCCTTATTTTTGCACTGACCTCATTGCAACTTTCACACAACATCTGCAAGATTTTCAAAATCTTCAAAAAGATGAGGGTACTTTGCCTGCATAGAATCCTCATGCTCCCATGTCACGTCCTTGGGACCGTACCAGGCCCATTGGACCTTTACAAGTCCTATAACTCGATTCCAGAGTTGTTTTCTTTTCCTATCCAATATGCGCAGAGGATGCACTTGCAGGACACCTTCTTGCTCCACCTCAATCACATTCCAATCGATAACATGATTAGCATCAGGTACATACTTCTTAAGCAATGAAACATGAAACAAATTGTGTACAGTCATGGATGCAGGTAATGCAAGCATATATGCAACTAGCCCAATTCTTTCTAGAATTTCAAATGGCCCAGAAAATCTGGCTACAAACTTGGCGCAATTTCCCAGCTTCAGGGAAATTCTATTAGCTTTTACTTTCAGGCAAACATAGTCACCCACTTTAAACTCTCTGTGGGTTCTGTTTTAATCAGCATAAATTTTTTGCCTGTCTTTGGTAGCCTTCAAATTCTGTTTAAATTTTAACATTTGTTCTTCTATCTCCTTGAGAAACTCTGGCCCAACTATTCCTTTGTCAGTTGGATTAGCCCAGCTTACTAGAGTATTACACTTTCTTCCATAAAGCACTTCAAACGGGCTCATATTCAACAAATCTTGATACCCATTGTTGTAGGCAAATTCTACCAAGTGCAGGTAGTCTTCCCATTTCGATGGTTTGTCCATCACATACATTCTCAGTATATCTTATATCACTCGATTCACTTGCTCTATTTTCCCATCCAACTCAAGATGGTAGGATGTACTGAAATTCAGATTCATTTTGAATCCCTTGAACAACCCCTTCCAGAAATTTGAGGTGAATTTTGGGTCTTTGGAGAACACAATTGTCTTGGGGATTCCGTGCAATCATGCCACTTCCTTCATGAAAATATCAGCGACATCCACTGCCTTGTGAGTAGTCTTTAATGGAATGAAATGGGTAGCTTTCGTAAGATTTTTCACCACCACCATAATTGAATCGTTTTGCTTTATGGTCTTGGGAAATCCCATGATGAAATCCATTGTCACCACTTCCCATTTCCACTCAGGAATGGGTAAATGTTGCAGCAACCCTGTTGGGTTCATGTGCTCATCTTTAACCTTCTGGCATTCCATACATCTGGCGATGTATTCAGCGATCTCTTTCTTCATACCTGGAAAAAAGTAATGGCTCTTGACTATTGTCACGGTCTTCTGATATCCAGGGTTCCTAGCATAAGGCACGTTATGCATTTCTCTTAGAATCACAATTTTCAAACCTTGGACATTGGGTATATACACTCTGTTCTTGTACATAAGTATTCCATCAGCTTCCAAGGTGTAATTTTCCTCTTTTTGTGGTCTCTCACTCTGTTGTAGCTTTGCTACCAAGTCTCTGTACTGCAAATCTCCATTTGCATATTCCAAAATTATATCCTTAATATCAGTCCTGTACATGTTAATGGTTGAAGCATGCAAGTCGTGCACATTTTTGTTGAATGCATTAGCCACCTTGTTTTCCTTCCCTTTGACATGATTGATATCAAAGTCATATTCACACAGAAACTCCAGCCACCTACTCTGCCTAGCATTTAGGGTGGGCTGGTCAAACAAGTATTTCACACTGTTGTGGTCTGTTCTCAACTCAAATTTCCTCTCCATGAGGTAATGCCTGCATTTCTTTAGTGTGTGAACTATTTCTACCAACTCCAAATCGTTAGTGGAATAATTCTTTTCGTGCTCTTTCAGATTACAGGACTCATAAAAGATTATGAATCCATTCTAGTTGAGGACTCCTCCCAGCCCTTCTTTACATGCATCTGTACACACCACAAAATCCAGATTTGGTTCTGCAATCCTCAGGATTAGAGCATTGTTTAACAACTGCTTAAATCGCTAGAAGATTTTCTCACACTCTTTAGTCCACTGAAACTTTTTCTCCTTCCTTTGCTAGGAAGCGATGGGGTAGGATATCTTTGAGAACCCTACGATAAACCTTCTGTAATATCCCGCTAGACCCATAAAGGATCTAAATTCTGTGACATTCTTTGGCACTAACCATTGTCTGATGGACTCAACCTTATTAGGATCCACGACGATCCCTTCTTTTGAAATAATGTGCCCCGATTAATGGCTCTACCTTTGATAAAATGAGCATTTGCTCAACTTGGCATACAGTCGGTGCTCCCTTAGCACCTGCAACACCATCCTCAGATGTTGTTCGTGCTCCTCTTTCGACTTGGAATACACTAGAATATCATCCAAAAAGATTATAATGAACTTATCCAGGTATTCTCTGAACATGCCATTCATAAGGCACATAAAGACAGCAGGTGTGTTCGACAGCTTAAATGACACCACTGTGAATTTGTAATGGTCGTACCTTGTTCTGAAGGTGGTCTTGCTGATATCTTCGTCCTTAATTCCCACTTGGTGATATCCCAATCTAATGTCTATCTTCGAAAAGATATTCGTACATTTCCACTAATCGAAAAGATCGTTGATCCTCGACAGAGGATACTTGTTCTTAACAGTTACTTTGTTTAACTGTCTGAAGTCAATACACAGCCTCAATGTTCTGTCCTTCTTCTTTACGAATAGAACTAGGGAACCCTAAGGTGACACACTTGGACGAATGTACCCCTTCCTCAGAATCTCTTCAAGATGCAACTAAAGTTCCTTCAGTTTGGGGGTGCTCATTCTATAAGGAGATTTTGACACTGGAGTTGCTCTAGGCATCAAATTTATAGAAAAATTGATATCTCTTTTCGGAGGTAGTCCTGACACCTCCTGAAATACATCCTCGAACTCTGTTAGTACCGCATGGTCTCCAATATTTGAGACCTCATCCTTAGATGCTTCCTCCACATGGGTTGTAAACAATTGACAACCTTTCCTGTAGCATTTCTTCAACTGTAATCCTCAAATTTCTCTAACAACAACAGATCTGGGAATTCCTTGGACTGTTTTCCAATTCCCCTCCTCATTCAGGTAGGTGAATGCCTTGTCATGACAATCTAAGATAGCATGGTGCTGGTCTAACTAGTCCATCCCAATTAGAAAATCATAAGATCCTAAAGGCAATACATTCAAGTCTTCCTTAGTACTCAGTCCATTCATTTCCACAGGGCATGCTTTAACTGACTCGACAAATTTCCTCTTGGCTCCTGTAGCTAGTTGCACCAGCCAAGACTTCTCATAATGTTTTTTGGCAAACACAAACTTTCCACCATTCTAGGATCTATATAACTATGGATGGCCTCTGAAGCAATTAAAACAGTAAGGGCATGGTTGTTAATCATACCTTCCACTTCAATCATGTGTCAATGAAATTCATCTTTCTTATTGTCTAGGTCCGCATAGATCCTTGGCATTCTACTGCCCATGTCCTCCACTATTTCAGCCTGTTGAACATTTTGGATGGCTCTTTGTTTATCATTTTTGTGGGTGCAATCTCTATACCTATGGTTTCCTTTACAACCCCAACACTCCATAGGTGTCTGCCTTGGCAACTGACCACCCACTTGAACCTTTCTGGGCTCTCTAAAAGATGGATGTCCCAGAGGACTGTTTCAGAAAAGGGGAGGCTTGTTTCCCTTCTTCCTATGTTCCTTCTTAAACTTCTTCTTGTCTTCCCAAGTCTTGTGGAAGGTAGTCTTTTCTCTTTGTTGCTCATATAAACATTTCACTCTTCTTATGGTTTCTTCCATAGACTTAGGGTCATCATACTGAATCTTGTCACTAATGGAAGGTGGAATTCCACTCAGATACCTCTGAATCTTGACAGCCTCATCCTTGATGAACAAAACATACTTCAACAGTTCAAAAAATCTTCACTCATATTCATCAATGGTCATGCTTCCCAGTTTGAGTTCAAAGAACTCCTTCATTTTTCAGTCCTAGTATATTTTGGTTAAGTATTTCTTCTTGAAATACCCCTTGAATTCCTTCCAAGTAACATGCTTCTCTCTGATGTGTTGTACTTTCACAAACTGATCCCACCACATGGATGCTTTTCCTTCCAATTGACACATCGCAATTCTTCCTTTGGCATGAGAGGAATAATTTTGCAATTGGAAGTACTTCCTCATGCCTAGCAGCCATGTTTCAACATCTTCCTCCTTCTTGTGTTCTCCATCAAATGTAGGAGGATTAATCTTGTTCATTTCTCCCTTAAGCTCATCCACTCCAGATCTCATGTGTTTTATGGTAGGAGATGGGCTTGAAATATGGTGTGCCTCCTTACTGAAATTCTTCGGGGAGTGGCAACGATGCCTGCTAATGCTTATGGCTCTTCTTTTCCTCTCAGGGGTTCTACGACTCCCTGATTCGTTGGATTCATACTCCTTGTCCACCTTCTTTTCCATTCTCTTCAAACACTTCATCAACCTCAGGTTGAATTCTCCCTAGTTTTCCCTAGATTTCATGAGCTTTTTGTTATCTGCTTGGTAAGTTTGGGCATCTTTATGTAGATTTTAGATGATTTTCATCATTCGCTCTTCCCTATCAACCTCTTCTTCATGTCCATTGAAGTTCGATTCATCGACTTCCAAATGGACATCTACTCCTTTCACTTTATTCTCTGAACCAGACGCATCCCATGCCTCTTCCATTTATGTACTCAACGTCGATTCACGACGGTCGTGACAGTCGTTGAACTCTGCACACACAACGTGTAGTCAAACGAAATTTTCCAGGCCTTAAACCCTTAAAAAAACTAAAACATTCATAAACCAACGTGAATAAGAAAATGTTTCAATTCCATGAATTTTTTGAGCTCTGTTCGGCTCTGCAAAATTTTGGGCAATAGCCCCCATTTCTCTGTCCCCAACCCTTACGACCACAGTCCATGATCAATAGCTAAATGCTAGGTGATACTCAGGCTTTGGGCTTTCATCTTTTGGATATTTTAAAAGAACACTCCACTACCTCTCAGAGTTCTGATTACTTAACTTACAAAGTCAGGTGGATCAACGATCAACATTTACCCATCCTCCAATGGCTAAAATCCATCGTGGTCTTTTCATCCTCGAAGTTTTTGGGACTTCAAGACTTGGAGTTTCAGGTTTTGGAATTGTAGGCTCCTACACTCTCTTCCCTCTCCAACTCTTGACTTCCGAACTTGCGACCTTTCTAGCCTCCGCACCCACAACAAAGTTGTCACCAACCACAGTGGTGACATGTAGTCTACTTAAGAAGGTCCACGCTACCTCAGGTGATGCCTTCCGACCCTACTGCATCTTCTTTTCCTTTGGGGCCCACTGGCACATGGCACAGATCTCGTGGGTCCACATCCATCAAAGTGACATCCACTTGACCCACTACTTCGAATCTTCAGGATTTCACAATTTCGGGCTTCGGGAGTTTGTACATCAGAACATCCCACTTCTCCTGACATCCTAACTCCCGAAATGCTGAAATTCTTCCTAGACAATTAACGGTCCATATCTCTCCTTGATCAATGGTTGTGATCTAATCACGAATTCGTGTTTTGCGAGTTCTAACAAACTTTCCCTTTGCCGTTTTTAAGTCATGAGTCAGCGAAAGGATGATCACTCTCCATGTGTCGCTCCTGATGGACGATCTTGATGAAGTCGGGACTTCACGTATCATGATATCCACATTCCTGTGCAACTCCAAAAGGTTTTAAACCTTGTGCACGTTCCCTGGATCCAATGGTTGTTGGTCCACATGCTCAGATTTGATCTCTTCTACACGCTCTCCTAAATGTATGGACGTGGATTGGATGGTCCAGATCTTCTCTGCACAACTGATCTACAACTACAGTTTTATTCTACCGCTATTCTTCCTAAGATTCGTGACACAGCCAAGTAACTCCTTGACACTCAAAGACAATATAAGGTTCGAAATTAGTCCTCCAGACACAATTTCTTCTCGAAACCTTCTTGGTTCAAAAGACCACTTATCCGACCCATCTAGGCTCAGCGTTGAAACCTTGGGCTCTGAACTTGAGTTTTGTCTACTTCGACAACAATTCTTTCCAAAACTTTTTCTTCAACTTCCACTAACATGGCTCATCCAGGCTCAGTGTTGTAACCATGCTCTAATACTAGTTTGTAATGTCCCCAACAATCAACCCACTTATCGGGCAACTCTACTACATAGAACATTCTCATACTCATATATAAACATGCATATTAAACTTAATTAACATATTTAAGTAAACAACTCAGAGAAAACACATAATTACTGCTAACATACATAATCCATAGTTTTAACAATAATTCATGATTACAAAGGAATACATGATTATCATACAAGCATCACAAACATGCATCACATATAGGTTATGTATAGAATTAACACTTATCTTTTAAATTGGTGTAACTCCACCAACTGCGTGCAGACCTTTCACGAACCTCCCAGCCTTAGAATGCATTGCTCATCACTCTCATTAGTAGGTCACCCCCGAGCTGGGACTAAGCTCCATCGGGCAAGGAAGTCCTAGGCTAGGCAAGGTCAATAGGATTACACACAATTACAGAGGAAGGATTCTCTCCTAGTAATCACTTATGCCCATGGTTCATAGACTCTCATTCCCCACATGCTTTTCCCACCCTAGAAGTAGACACCTTCACTGTCACCAAGACAGTCCTTCGGCTACTAAACCTCCCTTACCTTGGGCTTCAGAAACAGACCCGATCGGAATTCTTCAAGCTCTGTGGCAACTACATGACTCCTTCCAGGAGTTCTCACTTCCTCCACGCAGTTTCTCAACTGAAGAGAGTCCCTCACAGGCTTGGTAACCTACCTCTTCAACAAAAACCACCTCCCTCACCTGGAGGGAGAGGTTTAGACAGAGGCTAGACAACCACGAAGCTCAACACGAACTTGCATTGAACAACAATCCATACGCAATCCATCACTGCATTTCCACCACAGTCATATGGGAATACAGACATGACCACCCAAAACTGGTGACAGACAGATGCTACAGCATAACAAGGCTCGATAATTACGGGACTCCTCGGGCTTCTTAGCAAGCTACAAAGGAGACATGACTTAGTTCACGAATTTTCACTGGTTTTCGGGTGCGTCGAGCTTCTCAGCCAAGATACACAGGAGACACAGCTCAATTCATAGCTTTGGTTTCAAAGATGAGTGAGGGTGTGAAGAGGTCGATGATGGAGGTGCAACGGTTTCAAACGGAGAATGGAAAATGGACAGTTGAACCTCAAACTCAGGTGATGAATTCTAGAATGTAGAACGAACCCCCAACACAGCTTATTCCCTAGGTTAAGTTGCATGCACCTGGGTCGACACATGTCACCCATGAAGCTGCATGTGCTCCATCAGCATGCGTTCCTCTCCAAGAACTTAGGACAAAACATATATATTTCCACAGTACTTTGGAATAATAATAAATTATTATTCCCAAGGGCTTACGCCGCCATGATTAGCCCCTCTTTCTTACCTTTCAGCCCCCTCTCCATTACCCAGGCTTTGTGGAAGATTAGTCCCCCATCACTCATTCATTCTAGTCGGTCCACACGCAGGGATGTTTATGGTTTATTAATAATGTGCATAATTACATGTACAAAATCAGGCTCATGGCCTTTAACCCTTAGGCTCTCCGGTCTAATAAACACATAATCCTATCAACTTATCAATACTCGGCTCACCATCCTACAAAACATGATTTACAATTCATAAGTGTGATTACAACAGGGCTTGTCCTTTGGGATATTACAATCAATATCCACTAAAATTTCCCAACCAAGGCCTTCCTCAGTGACAGAAGGTCACTAATTCCCGATCCTCCTAAGTGCTTAGGAAAATAGACATTATAGCAAACCAAAAGTACTGATTCATTTTCTTGATTGGTACATCTCTAAAACATGTTTCTTTAAATTCCTTTAATGGCTCCTATGGCATTTATAGGAGATTCCAACACCCAAAATAGGTGTAAATGCATGGCCTATAGAATATGTTTAATGAGAAGAACTTCCCTTGCCATGGGTAGGAAGCAAAAGATTTGGTTGTTTAAACTATGTTGTAACCTTCTTAGGAGATCCTTATAGGGTATATTACTATGAGAACCTTCTACTAGGGTATAATTGAGGTACTTAGAGAATAGAGACCCTTTTGGAAAGCATAAAATATGAGTAATTTTTAGGTACAATATCTATTATAATAACAAAAAAAATAAACATTATAGAGAATAACAATAGAGAAACATAATATATGAAACTAAAGAACTAAAATAATACCTTTATTGATAGGAAACAATGTTCACTTGTCTCTTTGATGGGGAAACCTTCAAAAGAGTAGTTTTCTATTACAATACATCTTAAGACAAAACTTCTCATTCCCTCGACTCCTATTTATACTAAATTTTTCTACCACAAGAAAAATCTATAGGAAGATATTTTAGACGTGGACACTTCCATTAGGTCTTCTTACATTTGACTTATTCTTCTTTATTACTATAACTTATTAATATTGTCATTTATTAGATGGAAAATATATTATTCTGCCTACATTAGGGGTTAGGGAGGTTAAGTCCCTAACATGCCCTCCTCCTTGAAATTAGTCTTGTCCTCAAGTCTTGAGATGAGGAAATTATTGCACAATGGTAGCTTGGCTCCCGGGTGGCATCAGATGGAATTGTATTTTTCCAATGTACTACCACTTCCTTAATGGTGTAATGATGGAGATGATGCTCACGTTGGTCAAAGAATTCCTATGGTTGTAACTAGATGGAGCCTTATTCATCCAACTAGGGGAGATTGGTTTGATTTTGACCCTTAGTTCAAATCACTTTCTTCAAGCATGAGACATGAAAACAAGATGGAGCTTAGAATGACCTGGAAAAGGTAACTGGTAGGTGACTGGTACCAAGCGCTTGAGAATTGTATAAGGATCATAAACTTTAGGCACAAGTTTCTGACAATGTTCATCCTTGAGTGAAGTCTTCTTATAAGGTTGTATTCGAAGAAACACCTAGTTCCCTTAGGAAAATTGACATTTGGAACAACCTTGATCTTCTTTTTTCTTCATGCGATTATGAGCGATTACCAAATTATCTTTGATGCTATGGAGAATATCCTCTTGAACTATAAGGTTTTGGTCAACCTCTTGAACCTTCGAGACACCTGTCATGTATGAGACAACCTAGGGTGGATTTTCTCCGTATACTTCTTTAAAGGAGTCATGTGAGTAGTTGTATGGTAAGAGGTGTTGTACCACCATTCATCCAGTGGTAACAATTAGCCCAATAATTTTTCCTCTTAGATGAAAAACATCTCAAATATGTTTCCAAACACTTTTTAAAACTTAATTTTTTCCATGAGTCTGAGGATGATAGGCTATGTTGAGATGCAATTGGGCTCCCTGTAGCCTGAACAATTCTTACCAAATATTGATGGTGAAAGTGGGATCTCAATGAGAAACAATAGAATGAGGTATGCCATGAATCTTGAAGATATGATCCATGAAAAGTTGAGCCACTATGGAGGTGGTAAATGGGGGTTGAAGAGAACATAAATGAGAATACTTGGAAATAAGATCAACTAACACCATTATGACTAACTTATTGCCCAATTTAGGTAATCCGGTAATGAAATCCATATAGATATCCCTCCAAATAATGGGTGGAATTAGAAGCGGTTGTAGTGTGTCATGGGCTTTGACTATTTCTCCCTCATTGCATTGACAAACCTCACATTCTTCAACAAAAGTGCAGACGTATTGTTTCATACCATCTTATAAAAAAGAAAGTTTGAGACTATCATAGGTTTTGGTAAACCCTGAGTGCCCAGTTGTGGGTGTAGAATGAAGCTTAGAAATAAATGTGTATTTAAGTTGTGACTGTTTACTTAAATACATATGACCTTTGTAGTGAATCTCATCATTGTGTCAAGTGTACCCTAGGGAAACTAGATAATTGGCTTGCAATTGTTGGATTAAACACAAACTTTTGGGATCTTGTAGCCATTTCTGATGACCAACTTGGAGACAATATGGTACAATGAAGGAGAGGGAAAAGAGGGACCCTTCATCTTCATATTTTTTTGAAAGAGTGTCAGAAACCATATTGTCTTTTCCTTTCTTGTAAATGATTTCATAATCATATCAAAATATCTTAGTCACCCATTTTTGTTGCTCCAGCGATGAAAAACGTTGCCCCATAAAACACTTGAGGCTCTGATGATCTATCTTAATTTGGAAGAATTTCCCTAATAGATAAGGGCACCAAAGATCCACTAGATGAAAAATAGCCAACATTTCCTTTTCATAGATTGATTGGCCCAAATGTCACTACGATGATTTTTTGTTGGTAAAGGCCAAAGGTCAACAATTTTGCATAAGGACTACTCCAATTCCTCTCCTTGAAGTATCACATTCCAAGAAAAAGGTCTTTGTGAAGTTGTGAAGGGTTAGGAAATGAGTGGTGCATATAACCTCCTTCAAGGCTTGGAATGAATGATCAATTGTTGGATTCCAAGAGGAAACATTTTTATTTAAGGAGAACAGTGAGAGGCACTATAATTTTTCCATAATTCTTAACAAACTTGTAATAATAGAATGTTAAACCCAAAAAATAACACGGGCTTTTGAAAGTCTTAGGGCAAGGCCAATCTTTCATATATTCAATCTTCTTAGGATCCACCCTAACACCATCCTTGCAAACAATATGACCGAAGTACTCGACTTCCGAGGCTCCAAAAATAAATTTAGATTATTTGAGGAAAAGTTGGTGCTGGGAGAGTAGATGAAGAACTCAATCCACATGAGCAATATGGGTTATCCATGTTTTACTATAGATGAGAATATCCTCAAAGACAACTAAGACAAAATGATGGAGAAAATTATGGAAGACATGATTCATGAGGCTTTGGAAAGTGGAGGGAGAATTACACAAGCCAAAGGAAATGACAAATAACTCATAATGTCCCTCATGAGTTCAAAATGTAGTCTTAGGAATATCTGCTATTTCATACATATCTAGTGGTAGCCAGAACAAAAATCAAGTTTAATAAAGAACTGGACACCACTTAATTCATCCAGGAGATAATCAATCACAGGGATGAGAGATTTGTCTTTGATGGTGATTTTTTTGAGGGATCAAAAGATAGGAAACATGCTCCAAGAGCCTTCTTTCTTAATTACCATGATGATGGGAGAATATTAGGGGATATGACTAATATGTATAACACCTAGGGCGAGAAATTCTTGAACAATTTTCTCAATTTAATTTTTTTGGGCAAAGGGATGATGATAGGGATGAACATTGGGAGTAATGATGATCGGGACGAGGGGAATGGAATGATCATGAACACCATGGGAAGGGGGAAGTCCATGGGGAGTGAAAAAAATACTTTGATGTGTGGAGAGGATGGACTGGAGGTCGAGATGCATAGAGGGTGTCTCAATGGCTTGAATGGAATGGAGTTGTGCAATAATGATAGAATGAACTTTTTTGAGGAGATTTTCCATGTGATGGGAATGGATGATCTCAAGGGAGCATGTTTTGACTCCTTGGAAATTATATTTTTGTCCCTCCTAGTTGAATTGTATAGTTAAATCCTTAAAATCCATGATAATAGTGACAAGAGTCCTTAACAATTTGATACCCAACACAATGTCACAACCACCCATGTCGATAGCAAACATATGATATTTCATGTTGTAGTGACCAATTTGGAGAAGTAAACTTTCACAACTCCACCCACATTTCATGGACCCTCTTTCGGAAATCATGATTTTAAAGTTGTTGAGTGCACGAATATAATAGTTAGTTTCTTGGGCAATGAGTTGATGAATAAAATTATTGGTGAATCCATTGTAAATGAGGATGATGACCTTCCAATGCTTAATGTAACCAATTAGCTTGAGGGTTTGGGGAGAAAAGAAACAAGTGAGATCATTTAGGAAAATGACCAGTTCGAATTCTAGGGGGTCTGAGGGTGGACTAAGGTGACTGGGTTCAGGTTACTAGGCCACAGGGGGAGCCTCTACCTCTTCTTCAGAAACATCCCCAAATGTGGCCATACAAAGCTTTTGTTCCTTACACTTGTGCCGATGGAAATATTTTTCATCAAAATTATAATAAATTCCCTTTTGTTACCATTCCACCATTTCTTCCCAGGTCAATTTATAGATATTTAGTGGAGTGAAAGGAGGGGAGATAGTTACTTGTTTAGGGTGAGGAATAAAGGAGGGTTTTTGGGTTTGAGAAGAGATCGATACCAAGTGCTTGAGAACTATATAAGGACCATAAAATTTAGGCCCAAGTTTTTGACTATGTTCATCGTTGAGTGAAGTCTTCTTATAAGGTTGCATTCAAAGAAATTGCTGGTTCCCTTCAACAAATTGACATTTGGAACAACCTTGATCTTCTTTTTGCTTCATGTAATTATGAATGGATACCAAATTCTCTTTGAGGGAATAAATAATAGCCTCTCGAGCTATAAGGTTTTTTCAACCTCTTGAACCTTCGCGACACCTAGCATGTATGAGAGAAATGAAGTTGGATTTTGTTCATATACTGCCTAAAAAGGATTCATGTGAGTAGTTGTATGGTAAGAGGTATTGTACCACCATTCATGTAGTGGTAAAAATTGAGCCCAATGATTTTTCCTCTCATATGTAAAACATCTCAAATATGTTTCCAAACACTTGTTGACAACTTAATTTTTGCCATGAGTATGAGGATGATAGGTTGTGATGGGATGTAATTGTCTTCCCTGTATCTTGAACAATTATTTCCAAATTTTTTTGGTGAAAATAGGATCTTGATGAGAAACAATAGAATGAGGTATGCAATGAATATTCAAGATATGTTCCATGAAAATTTGAGCCACTATGGAGGAGGTAAATGGGGGTTGAAGAGCACATAAATGAGCATACATGGAAAGAAGATCAACTACCACCATGATGATTGATTTATTCCCCAATTTTGGTAATCCAACAATGAAATCCATAGATATATCCCTCCAAATAATGGGTGGAATTGGAAGCAATTGTTGTGTGTCAAGGGCTTTGACTGTTTATCCCTCATTTCATTGGTAGATATCACATTCTTCCAAAAAATTCCAGACATCCTATTTCATAACATCCTAGAAAAAAGAATGTTTGACACTGTCATAGGTTTTGGTAAACCCTGAGTGCCCAGTTGTGGGTGTAGCATGAAGCTTAGAAATCACTATGTATTTAAGTTGTGATTTTTTACTTAAATACATATGACCTTTGTAGTGAATATCATCATTGTGCCAAGAGTACCCTAGGGAAACTGGATAATAGGCTTCCAATTGTTCCATTAGATAGAAAATTTTGGTATCTTCTAGCCATTCCTGGTGAAGAACTTGAAGCCAATCTGGTACAATGAAGGAGATGGAAAAGAGGGACCCTTGATATTCATATGTTCTTGAAAGAGTGTTAGAAACCACATTTTCTTTCCCTTTCTTGTAAATGATCTCATAATCATATCAAAATATCTTAGTCACCCATTTTTGTTGCTCCGGGGATGAAAGAAGTTGCTCCATAAAATACTTGAGGCTTTGATGACCTGTCTTAATTTGGAAGCCTTTCCATAATAGACAAGGGAACCAAAGATCCAGTACATGAAAAATAGAAAAAATTTCCTTTTCATAGATTGATTCTCCCAAATCTCACTATGGCATTTGTTTTTTGGTAAAGGCCAAAGGTCATAAATGTTGCATAAGGATTGTTCCAATTCCTCTCCCTGAAGCATCACATTCTAGGAATAAGGTATTTGTGAAGTTGGTAAGTGAAGAGACAAGAGTGGTGCACATAGCCTCCTTCAAGGCTTGGAAGGAATGATCAACTATCGGAGTCCAAGAGAAAACATTCGTTTTAAGGAGAGCAGTGAGAGACAACATAATTTTTCCATAATTCTTAAAAAACTTGTAATAATAACCCATTAAACCCATTAAACCACACAATATTTTGCGAGTCTTAGGGAGAGGCCAATCTTGCATATCTGCAATCATCTTAGGATACAATATGACACCATCCTTTCCAATAGTATGACCCAATTACTCAACTTCCAAGGCTCCAAAATCACATTTAGATTGTTTGAGGAAAAGTTGGTGCTAAGAGAGTAGATGAAGAACTCAATCCACATGATCAATATGGGTTATCCATGTTTTACTATAGATGATAATATCATCAAATAAAAATAAGATAAAATGATGGGGAAAAGGATGAAAGACATGATACATGAGGCTTTGGAAAGTGGAGGGAGCATTACACAAGACGAATGGCACAACCACAAACTCATAGTGGCCCTCATGAGTTCAAAATTTAGTCTTAGGAATGTCTGCATATTTCATATATATCTGGTGGTAGCGTGAATGAAGATCAATTTTAATAAAGAATTGGGCACCGCTTAATTCATCCAAGAGATAATTAATCATATGAATGAGAGATTTGTCTTTAATGGTGAGTTTGTTGAGGGCGCAAAATCTAGGACATATAATTGAAGAGACTTATTTCTTAATTACCATGACCACAAGAGAAGAGTAGGGGATAATACTAATATGTATAACACCCGCGGCGAGAAATTCTTGAACAATTTTCTCAATTTCATTTTTCTGGGCAAAGGGATGATGATAGGTATGAACATTAGGAGGAAGGTTGTTGGAGAGAAGGGGAATGGAATGATCATGAACACCATGGGAAGGGGGAAGTCCCTAGGGAGAGAAAAAAAATATTTTGATGTGTGGAGAGGATGGATTGAGGGTCATGATGCACAGAGGGTGTATCAGTGGATCGAATGGAATGGAGTTTTGCAATAATGTTGGAATGACCTTTTTTGAGGAGATTTTCAATGTGATGGGAAATGACGATCTCAGGGGAATATGTTGTGATTCCTTGGAGATTATATTGTTGTCCCTTCTGGTTAAATTTCATGGTTAATTAGTTAAAATCCATGATAATGGGGACAATATTCCTTAACCATTCGACACCCAACACAAATATCACAACCACCCATGTCGATAGCAAACATATGGGATTTCATTTTGTAGTGACCAATTTGTAGAATCACACTTTCAAGACTCCCCCCAGATTTAAGGGACCCTCTATTGGCAATCACAATTTGAAAGTTTTTGACTACACAAATATAGTAATTAGGTTCTTGAGCAATGCGGTGATGAATGAAATTATTGGTGATGCCACTGTAAATGAGAATGATGAACTTCTGATGCTTAATGTAACCAATTATCTTGAGGGTTTGGGCAGAAAAGAACCCAATGATATCATTTAGGAAAATGACCAGTTTGACTTCTAGAGGGTCCGAGGGTGGAGTAAGGTCAGTGGGTTCAGGTGACTCGACCATAGGGGGAGCCTCTTCCTCTTCTTTAGAAACATCCTCATATATGGCCATACAAAGATTTTGTTCCTTACACTTGTGCCCAGGGAAATATTTGTCATCAAAATTATAACAAAGGCCCTTGTGTTAGTGTTCCATCATTTCTTCCCGGGACCATTTATAGATCTTTAGTGGAGTTGAAGGAGGGGAGGGAGTTACTAGTTTACCATTTTATCTTTCAAATTATTTCTAATATTTGAAAGAGATTGTCTCATAGATATAAACAATATGATTATCTTTCTTGTGTCATGCTTCTACTTCTCATGAATGTTTTCTTACTATGAACTAAACAACAAAACCCTATTCCTAGGCATGAATAGAGGCTTTGTCGGTCGAAAATATAGTAGTAATGGTGATTTGGAAAAAATTCAAATAAACATGTGGGAGTCATTCTAGGGAAACAAATTCCATATCAATGAGCATATGAAGAGTGGCCTCTTTCCCATAGGATTGAGCTACTTCCTTACATTGTTTTTCCAAAACATCAAATTCTTACTTCACCTTTATTTCCCTCCTTTCTTCTAGTTTTTCCTACCTTTATTTTTCTTCCTCTCCATCTACCTCTCCACTATCAACCTTAGGGCTCCAAATAAGATTGATGATATTCTCATGCTTACTATCTAGATGGTCCAACTTATTGAGAATATCATTGTTTTGGTTCCCCTTCTCCTCTATAGTAGATGCCATCAAATATTTGATATGCAAATATAAATCCACAATCATGGACTACTTGGTTCTTCTACTCTATGAAAACCAATCATATAAATCTATGTAGTGGTTTCTTCATCAATTATAACAATTGAGGTGTATCCATTTTTTTTATTGAAATTTTTTATATGACCTTCACCTCATGCTTAAACTTATCCAAAAAATGGTATTGATAGGCTACAACAAGAGCCTTTTCTTTTAGTTCCTTCTTCCTGGAAAAATTTAGTCCTTCCCTCAATTACAACTTTTCCCTACATTGGTTAAGTCTCCCATGTCGAACCTCCTTACCAGCCTCCAATTCAAGAATTTCCATATAATCCAAATTAAAGCTAGAATAGACCAACAACTTATACCAAGTAATCTATGCTTTGTAGAGCTAGGTAGGCATCCTTGTAGTCCCAAGATTATCTAATATAATTTTCAATTTCTTTGGGAAATTCAATATGTTTACAGGCTCCCTATTTCCGCATTATCTCATCATTATTAGTAGATTAATGTTATGGTTAATCCCTCTTGTTTCCATTATACTCAGGCTTGCATATTATCATGGTTGAAATTGATGTGGAAGGTTAAAGCCATGGTGGATTAGATCCCTCAAGATTATTCTCCTATATTATTCACATGCTTGGAATTCCATTTATCTTAAAAGAGGCCACCCATACCTAACACCCAATGTGGGGAGTCTATGTCTTTATTTTTGATTAGAAGTCCTTATTTTATGAGTCTGCCCATTTCCATATTATCACACTCCACATTAAGGATTTTGTCTTTCCACTGAACCCTAGAATTGTCAATTCTATTAGCCAGACCACTCACCTTACAGATAACATGGTTGGATATGAGACTTGGGAGCTATTTGGATAGGGTGGATATGTTTTCTAGTCCCACAAAAATATGGAAATTATGTGATATATTTTTTCACAGTCCCATTTTGAATTCATGTGAGTGCATTCACAAAAATCCAAGTTGCCTTTAACCACGAGTTTTCTATAGCCATAAAGGGAACCTAGTTGGTGTAATGCCCATATACTTCTAAACATCATTAAGTGTCCTGATCATTTTTATTTAATAAAATGAATAAACAACTTCCTAGCATAATATTGATTTTCATGACAACAACTTTAGTAACTGAGATTTATCAATAAATATTGTTTTCATGGAAGAAAGAAATAAATACATAACTTAACAAAGTACCTGGTTCTGATGCTAATTTCTGTTGCTTCTGTGCCTTGTTGTTGCCTTCCTGCTTCTTGCTACTGGGTCAATCCTGCCACAAACAGGAAAATAACTGCCCAAAACTATTGTCCTCCCTGCCAACTAGGAAAAATACCTAGCTCCAGGATATCTACGGATATCTTAGCCCTCCGTGCCCAAAACCTCCAGCAACTCAATGCCTCCCTTGATCAAAAGCCACAGTCCAAAACTCTGTGCTCACAGCGAGTCCAAAAGTCCACAGAAAATATTTGTTCTGTCCAATATAGTCGGCCTAGAATTATAGTTTACAGCATCCATTCCCCCTCCCCGGTCGAATGGTGCATCCATCCCCCTCTTCCCATCCCTTATTCCTCCCTACCTACTTATGAGTTAATACGTTATCTTCTCGGGATCCATGGCTATCCCTCTCTGCATACGCCACCATTTTTATATCATTTTTCATTGATCTTTTAATTTTATTTCACAGGTCATTAAATGTGATCAACAGTTAATTTATTAGTTTGTTAACTGCAATTATCCCTTAATTAAATCTTACTTAATAATCTTTATCCATTTATCAATTTAGGGTCGTTACATACTCCCACCCTTCAAGAAACGTCGTCCCGAAGTTTAAGGTATCTGATGGCACAAAGGAAAAGAGCATGGTTCATACGTTCACAACAAGTAATTGCATTAACAGTAAATAAGTCAAGAAAGCTCATACATACTAGTGTATATGTACAGGAAATGCATGTGTAGCTAGTACATGCAAGTCTCGGGCATGTGCTAATAATCAAACTGTCATCCTTTAGTAATTTATGCATGCAGTCAATTCAGTCAGCAAGACTAGTCTTTTATAAAAGACAACAATTAATCAATTGTTTAAAAATTTCTTTAATCACAATTATCCGGTTTAACAATTTTATTTTACACAACTATAGTTTGGTTAATGAATATTCATATATACACATTTCTCCCTTCATCAAATTCCATCACAAAATAGATCTCCATATGTCTCAACTATTCTACTCATCCTTCCTTCCTAACCTACTTCCGTCTCCCATCCTATCCGTCCTCTGCTAGACTATCTTGGAGCGTCATCTATACTGACCTAACTCCAAATAGAACCCGTAAGTGGAAGTGTTGCTATCTCAACCAAGCTTCCCTAGCAGGCAACTGACAGTCCTGATCACACATCTTGGGGAGCGTGAACCAGCACTGTCCTCCCAGGACTTCAGGTTTCGGAGGATACATGATGGGAAATGCCTCCAACCCTCCTAACAGAACCAGGGTCAACACCCTATAATGGAGGATACTCGGTGGGAAATGCCTCCACCCCTCCTAACAGAACCAGAGTCAACACCCTATAATGGAGTATACTCGGTGGGAAATGCCTCCACCCCTCCTAACAGAACCAGGGTCAACACCCTACAATGGAACATATAGGGGAACTGTGTTGCTGGAGGTTTTGTCATCGTTTATTCGGTTTTGGGCAGTGTTAATACCAAAATCATAGCATAATCATGCACTAAAAATATATCACAACAATGCTTCCAAATCAATATAATTTAACACACATTATTCATACCATAATGTTTTCTAGTTAGTGGTCCTGATATCCACTTTCATCATCATTATCATTTGGCTATTTCATAGCCCATAACCTGCAGATTAGTCTGCAACACAAACTCATATATTTCTATGCATTATCATCATATAATTGCATACTTTTATTATTTCAATTTGGTATCCCCGTACCAATACATTAACATCAAGTTTTCCCATTTGAATTAGATTTCACAATATCCCATAATTCATACTCTTTACTCACTCACAAGATCATCATTTACCAAAATAGATTTCACCGTATCCAACATCATTCTAATGGTATTCAAACATTCAACAATTTCTCTTTCTCACAATATGTCTCATCATATACATCATCATCAATAGCATTTAAACATTCATAAAATTTTCATTCACATAATAGATCGCATTACATACATCATCATCAATAACACTTAAACATTCATTACTATTCATAAGTTTAGAGTTTAAATATATCACTTAATAGTTTCACTGTGACTAGGAAATAAAGTGTATAGGTCTTAGGTAATCCTAGTTGTCTAAGTCAAAAGGTAGTGTTACATACACCCCACCTTCGAGAAACATATTCTCGAGGTGGTCAAAATAGTGAGGGATAATCTCGCTGTAGTGTCTCGGCGTCCTCCCAAGTAGAAGATCCTGGACTATACTTGTCCCACTAGACCTTAAATTGGTCTACCAAATGGTTTCTGAGCTGTCGGACTCTACAGTCCAATATGCATAACGGTTCGACTGTGAGGGCTCCCACATCCGATACCTGCAATTCTTTCCAATTTAGTTTATGTGATTCATCAGCAACATGATTACGTAAAACAGATACATGAAATACATTATGATTTTTATGCAAGTGGGGTGGTAGTACGAGACGATAGGCAATGGGTCCAATTTTCTCTTGGACCCTAAATGGCCCTATAAACCGAGGTGACAACTTTGTCCCCTTTCCAAACCGTATGGTGCTCTTATTATGCTGGATACAAATGAAAACTTGGTCCCCCACTTCATAATTTCGGTCTGTCCTGTGTGCATCCGCATAACTTTTCCGCCTATCCTGTGCTTCCTTTAGCCTCTGCTTGATTTGAATCACCTATTCCTCCATTTCCTGAATCAATTCTGGCCCAACTGTTACTCGGTCTTCTAGTCTATCCCAACTCAAAGGTGTTCTGCATGGCCTTCCATACAAAGATTCATATGGTGGCATCCCAATGGAACTATGATAACTGTTATTGTAGGCAAACTCTACCAAAGGTAGGTACTTCTCCCACTGGGTTTGATTATCCATTACATACATCCTAAGAATATCTTCCATAACTTGATTTACTCTCTCAGTTTTCCCATCTGTTTCAGGATGATAAGTTGTGCTTAAGTTCAACTGAGTCCCCAACGTTGACTGTAAACTTGTCCAGAATCTAGAAGTGAACCTGGAATCCCTATCTGAAATAATCTTCTTTGGTATCCCGTGCAAACGGATAACCTCGCTTAATAAAACTCGTGCCACGTCAGTAACATCGTAAGTGTCTCTAACCAAAATGAAATGGGCATTCTTGGTTAACTTATCCACTATCACAAGAATGGCATTGTGTCGATGAGATGTGAGCGGAAACCCAACAACAAAATCCATAGAAATGACTTCCCACTTGGACATAGGGACATCATGTGGTTGTAGAAGGCCTGCTGGGTGATGGTGATCAGCCTTCACTTGTTGACACTCTAGGCATTTGGCGACGAAATGGACTACATTGTGTTTCATGCCTACCCAAAAGAAGAGTTTCTTCGTCTCTGCGTACATTTTCTTCACACCCGGATGCACACAATAAAGTGATCTATGGGCTTCCTTCAGTATGATGCTTCTAATATCCCCATTCTCCAGGATATACATCCTTCCTTGATACCTTAACAATCCGTCTGTTTCTAGATTATATCCTTCGTACTTTGGTTCTCACTGTCTCCCGCTCTGGAGGTTTGTAGTAACCTTTAAATACCAACTGTCTCCTAGTAGTTGTGCCAACACCTATTCCCTCAGACTAACCTTTAAGGTCACCAAGGAGAAGATACATGGTCTCCTACTCAAGGCATCTGCGACCACATTTTCCTTTCCCTCTATGTATGAAATACCAAAATCATACTCACTCATAAACTCACTCCATCTCCTTTGCCTGACATTCATATCGCTTTGGGTGAAGAGATGTTTTAAGCTTTGATGGTCCATTTTGAGTTCAAAATTTTGCCCCACAAGATAGTGCCTCCAAAGTTTCAGAGCCAGCATTACAACTGCCAACTCTAAATCATGAGTCGCGTATAAATCTTCATGTTTTTTCAACTTCCTTGACGCATAAGCTATCACTCCTCCATCCTGCATTAGCATGGCCCCCAATCCTTGTTTCGAGGCATCCTTGCAGACCATGAAGTCCTTTTCCATATCTAGCACTCGTAGAATTGGCGCACTAGTTAGTAACCTCTTAAGCTCAATGAATGCGCTATCACATTCTTCTGTCCATTCATACCTGACCCCCTTGTGTTGCAAAGTGGTGATGGGTTTCGCTATTTTTGAGAATCCTTCCACAAATCTCCGGTAATAACCTGCTAGCCCCATGAAGCTTCTCACCTCATGTGCGTTTTTCGGCACTGGCCATTCCAGAATGGCCTTTACCTTCTCTAGGTCCACCGAGATTCCTTCACCTGAAATGATATGGCCTAAATAGTGGATCTCTTTCTGGAATAAGGAACACTTCGACAACTTCCCATACAATTTTTTCTCCCTAAGGCAAGACAACACTATTCGCAAGTGTTCCTCGTGTTCTCTTTCATTCCTGGAATAGATGAGAATGTCATCGAGAAAAACTTGTACAAATCGATCTAAATACTTCCGGAATACGCCGTTCATGAGGCTCATGAACACTGCTGGCACATTAGTCAATCCGAAAGGTACCACAACAAACTCGTAATGTCCAAATCGAGTTCGAAAGGCAGTTTTTGGGATATCACTTTCCTTAATCCTTAACTAATGATACCCAGATCGCAAATCGATTTTTGAGAATACCGCTGCTCCCTTCATCTGATTGAAGAGGTCATCTATTCGCGACATTGGGTACCTATTTTTCACTGTAGCACAGTTCAAGTCCCTGTAGTCTATACACAGTCTCTTCTTTACAAAAATTACCGGTGTGCCCCAAGGTGAGACACTGGGCCTTACTAGCCCTAAGTCTAGTAACTCCTTCAATTGTATTTGCAATTCACAAAGTTCTAGTGCCATCATTCAATACAGAGTCTTAGATATTGGTTCTGCACCAGGTTTTAGCTCAATGGTAAAATCAAGCTCCCTCTCAAGAGGTAATCCTGGTAATTCGTCTGGAAAAACATCCTGAAATTCTGACAATACTGGGTACTGACCCAATGAGGGTCAATTCCTTTCCTTCACTACCTCCACTACATAAAGTCAACACCCTTGTCTCAATCATCGCTTAACCTTCATAGTATATATAAAGCGTAATGACACTTTTCTCTGTACACCTTGGATCTCTATTGGTCTTCCTTCATCATCAATACAAAGTATCGTCTTGGCAAAACAATCTACCAAAGCTCGATGAGCTACTAACCAATCCATTCCAATGATTAGGTCATATTCTCCAAGAGAAGTGACGTATACCTTCAACTTGGTAGTGCACACTCCTAGGTCTACTATACAATTATCGACACTAGGTCCTACAGCTTGTTTTTCCCCCGAAGCCATCTCGACTTGTTTAAAGTCATCATGCTCATAGGCTGCCAACCCACAATTTTATAATGCAGATGGTGAAATTAAACTATTTGTCGCACCAGAATCAAACAAAATATTAACATTAATATGATTTAACGTACCTGTCGACTCCACTACAGTGGATTGATGTTCAGCCTGGCAGTTATTAACTGCTGCATAAATCTGGTGGTTGCTACCTGAACTTCCCATTGGTGCCTTTCCTTCTCTGTGCACAAACCCTGATTGTAACTCTGGATAGTCCCGTTCATAATGGGGTCCGTCGCATCTCCAACAGGCAATATGAGATTGAACCAGTGCATTGTTATGTGATTGATTCCTAAATGAGTTCCTTCCCTTGGAACCCCTGCCCCTACTAGCTGCTCCTCGAGATGGTCGTGGGCCTGTCTCCACTGTTGGCAATTAATGAGATGTTGCACTAGTTTCCATTGAAACTCCTACAGATACTTTCCTTGGCACGACTATGTTACAATAAGGTGGTGGCCTTGAGCCCCCTCCCCTAGTAAATGTCCTCGGGGTCTTTCCTACAAATCTAGGGCGATGTGGAAATGTCGATCTTGTACCCCATGTTAAGTTCATGTGTTCTTCTACGTAACGTGAATTTTCTACCGCCTCCACCACTGAAGATGGTTTCCACATCCTTACGATAGCTCTGATCTTTGGGTTCAATCCATAAATGAAGCGCTCCACCTGTTGTTGGTCATTGTCCATATACGAAACATACTTGACCAGTTCCATAAACCTGATCTCATATTCTTCTACAGTTCTGTTCCCTTGGACTATGCAATGAAATGCCCCTACTTGTTGTTCCTCATAGTATGCTGGTAGATATTTCCTTAGGAACCTTTCCTCAAAAAGTTCCCAAGATACCGTGTTTGGGTTAAGGTGTAGTTGTCTTTCCAAGTTGCTCCACCAGTTCAAGGTGCTATCTCTTAACTAGAAAATTGCGATCTTTGCCTTTGAATTGGATGCATAGTACCATAGGGAAAAACACCTTGTCATACCTTCCAACCATGCTTCCGTGCGTTCACTGGCGCGACCCCCGGCAAACTCTGGAAGTTTGATCTTCTGCAACTCCCTTGTAATGTCTTCAGGTAAAAATTCTCCCCTTGAGTTCCTCGATGCTTCTGGATTACCTGTTCCAGATGGTGGGGGTTCCGCTTTAGTACCCGCTGGTTGGCGCCCCTTTAAAGTTTCGTTAATGGCTTCCAACGAGCGCAGTATGAGGGCTAGTTCAGCAAATGGTGTTGTTGGTGCTGGTTTTGTCGGTGGCGTTGATGGTGTGGGTGGCATCAGTGGTGCCCGTGATGACGCTCCTCTACCTCAACCCCTTCGAGTCCTGGCCATCTTGTATGACTTAACCTACATCATCCCCAAGGTTATCAAGGCAAGTTCCAGGATGTTTCAAATTGGTGCTACTTAAAATAAGAAACAATATTAGGCATAAGTTTTCTTTACTTGTCTGTAAACAGACATTACTCCATCAGGGGAATTGGCTAGGTTTGGGTTAGGATTAAGCATCTAAGCTTGGTCAACATCAAGTTTTAAGGTAGATTAACCTTATACTCAAATAAATACTTAATTACTTTAAGTAATTCTCAACCCAATTAACCCTTCATTAATTTATACTAACTTGACCTTATTATATAAAATTATTTATACTAAATTATTTAATTTATTTTATATTATATTATTCTTAATAATTTAAAAAATATATATATAAAAATTTGGTTTAAACGTGCACACAGAATTCGGGCACGCATGGGTTCCACGTGCTCGTCTGGATTCCTCAAGCCCCCTCGCATCTAACCTCATCATTCTCCACCTGTCATCCTTTCGACTCTCTATGCGTCCTTCCTCTGTCACACTTTCTCATTCGCTGGGACTTTCCACGCATCCGTCCTTGTCCACCACAGACTTTCCTCTGTTCTACTCAGAGGTTTTCAGAATCTACCTTGCCATGGCTCACATCCTTTCCATTGTTCAGAGCACCTTTCTAGTGCTGGGTATTGTTGTATATGCTCCAGTTCGTTTTACAGTAACCGAGTACAGTGATATGGCCACTGACAAGATCCAGAACCTGGAGCCCAGTCTCCTTGAAATATTGGGAGTCAACCCCTGTCTGTACACTTTGTAGAGATTGCCCTCAGTTATGGTAAGAGGTATGATTCAGTTCGCCACTTATGCACAGTTTCAATACTTTCATGAAGAATGCGGGGGTTATTCGAATCAAGACATTGCATAAACCTTCCTTACGTTGTGGTAAAGAATGGTGGTTTCCTCTTTTGAACAAAATGATTTTCTTGTAATTCCATCTTTGTACCGATTTTGGTGTTCTGCCTTCAATTTATTTCGTTTATCTTTATAAATTTGTTCGTCTGTGCATATGCATGTAGTTATACGTGTAAATATATATAGTTTTATAGGTATACATGATTGTTTAATTTCATCGAATGAGCCTAAGCGACTCTTTGGAATTTCCTCCGGAATTCACTGTCGAATGCCCCAATCCACAGGCCTCATCTTCCCTCGTCATGGTCTCTGCACCTATCGTGGCTTATTCCCAACTCTGTATCGGAGTTCAGGGTTTCGAACTTTTCGCTATCACGATCCCCTTACCTCTCCAATTCCCGATTCGCGATGGGCTCAGTTTCTAAGAGTTAGCCCCTTACTGACTATACCTTGGTCTATATGACCATGTTCACAAGACCGTGGCCACTTATTTTCCTATCGAGATTCCAGGTTTTGGCGTTTGCGATGTCAACGAGCGCACGTCCTTAGGATTCCTGATCCCCCGATCTCTGATGCCACCTATCGTTAATTCCCGGCAAGGTTGGACCTTCCGACACATGTCCTCACTTAAACGCTATGGTTGTGGGACCCGTTGCGTTTCAAGGTTTCCCGACTTCTTCGGTCGTGATTCCTTCATATGCGGGAAACCTGAAATGCCGAAATCCCGACTCCTTCAGATCCTCGAACATGCGTCCCTTGGATCAATGGCTATGATGGTGTCGAGAATTCGCATATCGTGGTTTCGTAATGCAAGGGTTTCGTGTCCTTGAAATTCCCGATACGTCGATTCTCGATATGCCGATGGGGCTAACCGCCGATGGCTCTTGATGGTTGCCACTTGTCCCTTAGATAGACGGCCTTGATTGTATCAGGAAATCGTGAATTACAATTCGATTGTGCAAGAGTTTCATGACTCTGGAAACTCCGATATGCCGAACTCTGACTTTCTGGGATCTCTCGCCATGCATCCTTGTTGATGGACGGTGTTGATTCTGTCGGGAAATCGTAGATCGTGAATTCCTGTTGTGAGCATTCCATGTCCTTGAAACCCCAATATCCTGAACTCCGGTTGGCTGATAGTTGGCCTCCACTAGGCCTATCGCCTCCTTCTCTGTCGTGACGACAGCTGGCCCTCACTCATCGGGGTTTCGTAGATCGCGAATTCAAAGTGCCTAAACATCATGTCCCCAGGATTCCTGATTTCCCGATGAGGCCAAATGCCAATGGTTTCTTGATGGTTTCCACCCGTCCATGCAGGTGGATGGTTCTGATTGACTCTCAGGGTTTCAGGACTTACGATGTCCCAATTTGTGACTTTCGTCAGATCCCTGACACCTGTCCCATGTGAACGGACGGCTAATATCTCGTTGGGAAATAGCGGATCACGATTTCCTATTGCACAATTTATTTACCCTCAAAAACTCCAATGCCCCGACTCGCTAGGATCTTATGCCACGCGTCCTCTTCGATCGATAGTCAAGATCCGATCGGGAAATCGCGTATCGCGATTTCAACCTGCACAAGTCTCACATCTCCAGAAACCCGGACTCGCGACTCATCGGGATCTTCTGACACGCGTCACACTGTTTGGACGGCTCCGATCCTATCGGAAAATAACGAATCGTGATTTCCTTAGGCAACGGTTCTACACTTCTAAAATCTCCGATGGTAAAATCCCGACGCCTCCCCAGAATGCCGACACGTGTCCTGTAAAGATCAACGGCTAGGATCCGTTCTCGGGATTTCGAGAACCACAAGGTCTCGATTCTCAGACTTAACAAATCCCCGATGACTTAGATTTCCTGATGACTCCTCCTATGCACGCTAGGGCTTAAACCCCGCGCAACTTGTCTAGATCTAACGACTAACGAGATTTCGTTCGAGATTCGACGACGCAGATCCGTTCTCCTACGTAATAGACGACTCTCCTTTGGGATAATCGATTAATTGTATGAAACTTACGCGGTGTAAAAATTTCTCTTTGGCACGGTTGAAATTTATATGGGTCTATAGTTCCTGAGATTCTTCATTATTTAAAATTCACCAAGGCTAATACAGGCAACTAGTTTCACTGTTCCTGCATAATATAAGTCTTCTAAATTTCCTTCTTCATCCTACGCATCGACAGTTCCCATTTAGGTAAGTTCGAGGTAAAGTAGGCCTTTTCAAGGTCTCGCAAATGTCTTTTGCGTTTTATTTAGTATAATTTGTGTAGTTATTGGATCTTACCAGTTTCAAGCCTTCGACAAAAGCTTCCCACGACATTTTTATCAGTTTCAGGTGTTTATTCTACCCGAAACTTCATTAACAACATTGCTCAAATAAAATAAAATCATGACTTCTCTTTTCCGTGCTCAATAGCTTGGATACCATACTGTATCATTTATTAGTCCTATTTAGTCAAACAACGTGTATCTCTTACAGGTTAAGCGTGGTTGGATTTAACACTCCAGGTTTCGGCCCTTAGGCCCCAGATTTCGAACTAAGACGCTCTGATACCATATGTAATGCCCATATACTTATAGACATCATTAAGTGTCCTGATCATTTTTATTTAATAAACTGAATAAACAACTTCCTAGCATAAGATTGATTTTCATGACAACAACTTTAGTAACTCAGATTTATCAATAAATACTGTTTTCATGGAAAAAAGAAAATAATACATAACTTAACAAAGTACCTGGTTCTGATGCTAATTTATGTTGCTTTTGTGCCTCATTGTTGCTTTCCTGCTTCCTGCTACTGGGTCAATCCTGCCACAAACAGGAAAATAACTGCCCAAAACTACTGTCCTCCCTGCCAACTAGGAAAACTACCTAGCTCCAGGATATCTACGGATATCCTGGCCGTCTGTGCCCAAAACCTCCAGCAACTCAGTGCCTCCCCTGATCAAAAGCCACAGTCCAAAACTCTGTGCTCACAGCGAGTCCAAAAGTCCACAGAAAATCTCTGTTCTGTCCAAT
>ML779670.1:1040061-1060791 GCA_009831015.1 Picea engelmannii
CATACACCATTTTTATATCATTTTTCATTGATCTTTTAATTTTATTTCACAGGTCATTAAATGTGATAAACAGTTAATTTATTAGTTTGTTAACTGCAATTATCCCTTAATTAAATCTTACTTAATAATCTTTATCCATTTATCAATTTAGGGTCGTTACAGTTGGAGACCTTTTTCAAGAGATTGAAGTTCAACACAATTATTTTTTACACTTCCTTTACGTCCCACAAATACAAACAATACTCTCCCTGAGTCATCCTACAAGTCTCCTCCTATCCTCAATGGTATTGGGTTACCCTTAGATGTGCCACCAAACTTGGACTTCCTATATTATTTAGGTGGAAGTGAATATTCTTTAGAGGCTCTGGTCTCTCCCAAGGTTTTTTTGTTCTTTATTATTAGGAAATTTTCAATTCTAGCCCCCAAATATCTTTCTTCATCCTTCTTCTAGTTTTTAAAAACTCTTCTATTATGTTCTTTCCATAAAACCCATAAAGAGAAACCATGGAAATAAATGGAAATTTTTTTTAGTATTGGATTCTCCTATGATGTGGATCACCATCCTTCTAGTGTTTCGATGATAACATGATTTTTTTTCTCCAACTATAGTTTGAAAACTATGCTTCTCTATCCCACATGGCCCTTACCATACTGTAGAGATTGAATATGTGTTTTTCATTTTCTTCTTCATTCCTACACATATGATAAATTGAGGGTCCCTCAAAACCACTTCTCAATAGTTTGTCCTAGGTTATAATTTTTTTCTAATAAAGTTTCCAAATAAAGTGGCTACCTTTATTCATATTTATGGGTTCCAAATTCAGTCCCAGAGTTTCTCTTTTTTCTCTGGTCTTGACGGTTTTCTATGATGCCATAAGATTCCTTAACAATGAATGCACCTCCTCATTGGTCCCCCCATATAATAATGTCTTTCCCTTATCTATATAATATTATTATATCTTGTAATATATTCTCCAATGCATTTAATGTATCATATGGTAGTTTTTCTAGCTAAGAATATCGATATGTCTAGGTCCACCAATACTTTTTTCCTTCTCCCTCATAATTGATCTAAAATTCATTGATATTGTTCTATTTGAGTGAGTCAAAGATATCCTTACCTCTTGGGGAAAAGTTTCCAACATCAACTTTTTATTTTTCTACAAAGAATCATCCAAAAAATAACTAGGCTCTATGATCGACTTTCCATAAGAAATGCTCTCGAGCTAGACTTTTTTATCTAACATTTGTTCAAAATATTTGAGCTTGGATAGGTTCCACCAGTATGGATTAGCTTATTTTCTTCTATATAATAAGGATACTTTTTCCATCATATTTTTACTATAGCTCATTTTTTTCCTTTTATCAATGTAACGTTCCAAGCCATCAACCCACTTGTCAGGCAACACTACTAGGCAGAACATTCTCATAATCATATATAAACATGCATATTAAATTTAATTAATAGATTTAAGTCAACAACTCAGAGAGAAAACACAATTACTTCTAACATACATAATCCATAGTATTAACAATAATTCATGATTACGACAGAATACATGATGATCATACAAGCATCACAGACATGCATCACATATAGGTTAAGTAAAAAATTATCACTTATCTTTTAAACTAGTGTAACTCCACCAACTGCGTACAGACCTTCCATGAACCTCCCAGACTTAGACCACACTGCTCATCACTCTCAGCAGTAGGTCACCCCTGAGATGGGACTATGCTCCACTGGGAAAGGAAGTCCTAGGCTAGGAAAGGTCAACAACATTACACATAGTTACAGAGGAAGGATTCTCTCCCAGGAGTCACTTATGCCCACTGCTCACAGACTCTCATTCCCCACATGCCTGTCCCACCCCAGGAGTATACACGTTCACTATCACCAAGATAGTCCTTCGGCTGCTAAACCTCCCTAGCCTTGGGCTTCAGCAACAGACCAAAATGAAAGTCTCTGAGCTCTGTGGCAGTTACATGAATCCTTCTAGGAGTTTTCACTTCCTCTGTGCACTTTTTCACATGGAGAGAGTCGCTCACAGACTTGGTAACCTACCTCTTCAAAAAAAACCACCTCCCTCACCTGGAGGGAGAGGTTTATACATAGGCTAGACAACCACGAAGCTCAACACAAATGTGCATTGACCAACAAGCCATATGTAGTCCGGCACTGTGCGGCCACCACAATCATCTAGGAATACAAACACAACCACCCAAAACTGGTGAGGGACAGATGCTACAGCATAACAACACTCAACAATTATGGGATGTGGCAGGCTTCTCAGCAAGCTACACAGGAGCCATGGCTCAGTTCATGAATTTCCACTAGTTTTTGAGTGCGTCGAGCTTCTCATCCAAGCTACACAGGAGACACAACTCAGTTCACGTATTTGGTTTCAGAGATGTGTGAGGGTGTGCAGAGGTCGATGATGGAGGTCCAACAATTTCAGATGGAGAATGGCGAATGGAGGGTTGAACCCCAGACTCAAGTGATGGATGTCGAAATGCAGAATGAACCCCCAACATGGATTATTTCCTGGGTTAAATTGCATGCGCCTGGGTCGACACATGTCACCCATGAAGTTGCATGTGCTCAATCAGCATGCGTTCCTCTCTAGGAACTTAGGACAAAACATATATATTTACACATTACTTTGGAATAATAATAAATTATTATTCCCAAGGGCTTAATCCCCCAAGATTAGCCCCTCTTTCTTACCTTTCATCCCCCTCTCCCTTACCTAGGCTTTGTGGAAGCTTATTCCCTCATCACTCATTCACCGTGGTTGGTCCACACGTAGGGATGCTTATCTTTTATTAATGATGTGCATAATTACATGTACAAAATCAGGCTCGTGGCCTTTAACCCTTAGTCTCTCCAACCTAATAGACACATAATCCTATCAGCTTATCAATACTCGGCTCACCAGCCTACAAAACATGATTTAAAATTCATAAGTGTGATTACAACATGGCTCATCGTTTAGGATATTACAATCCCCTCCCCTTATTTTTGCACTATCCTCAGTGAAACTTTCACACAACATCTGCAGGATTTTCAAAATCTTCAAAAAGATGAGGGTTCTCTGCCCGCATAGTATCCTCATGCTCCCATGTCGCGTCCTCGGGACCGTACCGGGTCCATTGGACCTTTACAAGTCCTATAGCTCGATTCTGGAGCTGTTTTATTTTCCTATCCAATATGCACACAGGATGCACTTACAGGACACCTTCTTGCTCCACCCGAATCACATTCCAATCGATAACATGATTAGCATCAGGTACATACTTCTTAAGAAATGAAACATGAAACACATTGTGTACAGTCATGGATGCAGGTAATGAAAGAATATATGCAACTGGCCCAATTCTTTCTAGAATTTCAAATGGCCCAGAAAATATGGCTGCAAACTTGGCACAACTTCCCAGCTTTAGGGAAATTCTATTAGCTTTTACTATCAGGAAAACATGGTCACCCACTTTAAACTCTCAGTGGGTTCTATTTTTATCAGCATAACTTTTCTTCTTGTCTTGCAAAGCCTCCAAATTCTGTTTAATTTTTAACATTTGTTCTTCTATCTCCTTGAGAAAATCTAGCCAACTATTGTTTTTTCAGCTGGATTAGCCCATCTTACTAGAGTATTGTACTTTCTAACATAAAGCACTTCAAACGGGCTCATCTTAAGCAAAGGTTCATACCCATTGTTGTAGGCAAATTCTACCAAGTGCAGGTAGTCTTCCCATTTCAATGGTTTGTCCATCACATACATTCTCAGTATGTCTTATATCACTCAATACACTCTCTTTATATGCCCATCCGACAAGAGATGGTAGGCTAAACTGAAATTTAGATTCATTCTGAATCCCTTGAACAACCCCTTCCAGAAATTTGAGGTGAATTTTGGGTCTCTCGCGGACACAATTGTCTTGGGGATTCCTTGCAATAATTCCACTTCCTTCATGAAAATATCAACGACATATGTTGCCTTGTGAGTAGTCTTTAATGGAATGAAATGGGAAGATTTCATAAGCTTTTCCACCACCACCATAATTGAATCGTTTTTCTTTCAGGTCTTAGGAAATCCCATGATGAATTCCATTGTCACTACTTCCCATTTCCACTCAGGAATGGGTAAAGGTTGTAGCAACCATGTTGGGTTCCTTTGCTCAGCTTTAACCTTCTAGCATTCCATACATTTGGCGATGTATTCAACGATCTCTTTCTTCATACCTGGCAAAAAGTAATGGCTCTTGAATGCTGTCACAGTCTTCTTATATCCAGGGTTCCCAGCATAAGGCACGTTATGCATTTCTCTTAGAATCGCAAGTTTCAAACCTTGGACATTGGGTATATACATTATGTTCTTGTACATAAGTATTCCATCAGCTTCCAAGGTGTAATTTTTCTCTTTCTGTGGTCTCTCACTCTGTTGTAGCTTTGCTACCAAGTCTCTGTACTGCAAATCTCCATTTGCAAGTTCCAAAATTCTATACTTAATATCAATCCTATACATGTTAATGGTTGAAGCATGCACGTCATGCACATTTCTATTGAGTGCATCAACCACCTTGTTTTCCTTCCCTTTGATATGCTTGATATCAAAGTCATATTCATACAGAAACTCCAACCACCTACTCTGCCTAGCGTTTAGAGTGGGCTGGTCAAACAAGTATTTCAAACCATTGTGGTCTATTCTCAACTCAAATTTCCTCCCCACGAGGTAATGCCTGCATTTCTTTAGTGCATGAACTATTGCTACCAGCTCCAAATCGTTAGTGGCATAATTATTTTCGTGCTCTTTCAGATTACTGGACTCATAATAGATTACAAATCCATTATGGCTGAGGATTCCTCCCAACCCTTCTTTACACACATCTGTACACACCATGAAATCTAGATTTGGATCTGCAATACTCAGGATTAGAGTGTTGGTTAAAAATTGCTTAAATCGCTGGAAGCTTTTCTCACACTCTTCAGTCCACTTAAAATTTTTCTCCTTCCTTTGCTAGGAAGTGATGGGGTAGGCTATCTTTGAGAACCCTACGATAAACCTTCTGTAATAGCCTGCTAGACCCATAAAGGATCTAAATTCTATCACATTCTTTGGCATTGACCATTCTTTGATGGCCTCAACCTTATTAGGACCCACGACGATCCCTTCTTCTGAAATAATGTGCCCTAAGTAATGGCTCTACCTTTGATAAAATGAGCATTTTCTCAACTTGGCATACAGTCTGTGCTCCCTTAGCACCTACAACACCATCCTCATATGTTGTTTGTGCTCCTCTTCCGACTTGGAATACACTAGAATATCATCCAAAAAGATTATAATGAACTTATCCAGGTATTATATGAACATGCCATTCATAAGGCACATAAAAACAATAGGTACGTTCAACAGCCCAAACGACACCATTGTGAATTCATAATGGTTGTACCTTGTTCTGAAGGAGGTCTTGCTAATATCTCCATCCTCAATTCTCACCTGGTGATATCTCGATCTGAGGTCTATCTTCGAAAAGATCTTCGCACCTTTCCACTGATCAAAAAGATTGCCGATCCTCGGCGGAGGATACTTGTTCTTAACAGTTACTTTGTTTAACTATCTGAAGTCAATACACAACCTCAATGTTCTATCCTTCTTCTTTACAAATAGAACCGGGGCACCCCAAGGTGACACACTTGGACGAATGTACCCCTTCCTCATAATCTCTTCAAGATGCAACTAAAGTTCCTTCAGTTCTGGGGTGCTCATTCTATAAGGATATTTCGACACTAGAGCTACTCTAGGCATCAAATTTACAGAGAAATGAATATCTATTTTCGGAGCTAGTCCTGGCACCTCCTGAAATACATTCTCGAACTTTGTTAGTATCGCATGGTCTCCAATCTTTGAGACCTCATCCTTAGATGCTTCCTCCCCATGGGTTGTAAACAATTGACAACCTTTCCTATAGCATTTCTTCAACTGTAATGCTGAAATTTCTCTGACAACAACAAATCTGGGAATTCCTTGGACTGTTTTCTGATTCCCCTCCTCATTCAGGTAGGTGAATTCCTTGTCATGAAAATCTAAGATGGCATGGTGCTGGTCTAACTAGTCCATCCCAATTAGACAATCATAAGAGCCTAAAGGAAATACATTCAGGTCTTCCTTAGTACTCAGTCCATTCATTTCCATAGGGCATGCTTTAACCGACTCGACAACTTTCCTCTTGGCTCCTATAGCTAGTTGCACCAGCAAGACTTCTCATAATTTATTTTTGGCAAACACAAACTTTCCACCATTCTAGGATATATATAACTATGGCTAGCCTTTGAATCAATTAAAATAGTAAGGATATGGTTGTTAATCATACCTTCCACTTCAATCATGTGCGACTGAAATTCAGCTTGCTTGTTGTCTAGAGCCACATAGATCCTTGTCATTTTACTGCCCATGTCCTCCACTATTTTAGCATGCTAAACATTGTAGACGACTCTCTCTTTATCATTTTTGTGGGAGAAATCCTTGTACCTATGGTTTCCTTTACAACCCCAACACTCCATAGATTAGTCCCCCCCCCNTTAGATGGTAGTTATATTAAATAAAAAATTACTACAACCGTAAAGATAACAGGGATATATAGCAATTCGTTAGATGATAGTTCTATTAAATAAAAATAATTACTACAACCATATAGATAACGAGATCTTCGGGAGGACTTTAATGCAAGGAAAATCATAAAAGTTGTAGTACGATTAATTTATGAGTTTCTCATTTAAAAACGATTTTCTAAGCAGGATTTAAAGCGTCTAACAAGCAACTATTTGAGAGAGGGAGCACACCATGTTGGAAGGGTGTTATACATCACCTATTACGCTCACCCTTCAATTAGGAATTTAGTGATCCGGTAGTTTTGTTTTTTTTTAAATCTCTAAAAGTTATTTAAAGATTTTTTTTATTAAAGTGATATTTTTTAAATTTAATTTTTTATAGATTTTTTAAAATTTAAATGAGTATTTTATAATTAATTATAAAGTTTGATTTAATTAAATCAATATAGATTTATTTTAAATCTTGATTTATTAAGCATTATCAAATTTTTTAAAGTGTTATTTTTTTATTATCATTTAATATAAAAAAATTAATATTTTAAGTATCTATAAGTATATATTTGTATAATATATAATGGTTTATATAACTATTTTATTTTAGTTGAGTTGACTTTATTTTTATTATTGTTAATTTTTTTAATTAAGTGAATTTTTATTTTTTTTACATCTATTTTATAATAGGTTGTAAAACATCTAACTATACTCTAGATACAATAACTCTATTTAAATTATAACATTTAAAAAACATTATATAAAATAAAACCAAAAACTTTAAATCAATAAGTATCGAATTATATTAATTTATTTATATTTATTTTCATTTATATAATTGATTTGAGCAATTCTATTAAATATTTATTTACTTTTATGTAATTTTTTTTATTTTTTATTGGTATACAGGTAGATGGCATCACTCTAGCAGTGAGCAATGACAAGAAGGTAATGCATGTCTTAAATGCGTTCATAATTGAAACTTAACTCGGGGTTATTCATTTAACGGCGATCAATAACCAGCCTATTGCTTGTATATTTGTCTTGGTATATACTTATATACCACCTTTAACGATAATGTTTATACATTAAGACCGACCAATCTGAAGAGGCCTGCACAATGGTGGATGAAGATTTCTATCCATTCAGAGATGTAGGAGTTTAACCCAAATGCCAAAAAAATCAAACATTTAAACTATATTAAGAAATATCTAAATATTTTATTCATTATTATTTTTTTTTCATAATTATTATTATATATAAATATGAGTAATATCCAAATATTTTATTCATTATTATTTTATTATTTTCATAATTATTATTATATATAAATATTGGTTCATCTAAGTAATGATAATCCAAAGTAGGTAGAGTCAAAGAAACCATTAAATAAAGTATAACCCATCGAATAATAACCAAACCTCAATAAATAACACCTGGCAAATATAAAACCATTCTTAATAGAAAACCAATAAACCATCGAGCATGGTCCTGACTTTTGACTTTTGATGTTAGTTTAGTAAAATAATATTGAAACTTACTCTAAGAAAAATAATGATAATTATATGAATATATTTTTAAAAATTGGCATCACTCTAGTTATAAAGTGGAGACATAATTTTTACTTCTTTACACTACATCAATTTCCTTAAAATTTTGGGAATATTGCATAAACTAGTAGTTGAAAACAAAATTATTGGTTAGGTTACTTATGGAAGTAGATTTTTATCATAAGAAGATAACATAAACATAATAGTACTTTGCAATTATTTCTCTTCTTTATTAATTGAAATGAATGTTTTCTATTTAATAAAAAAGTGGTGTCTTTATATTGTTTAGATTACTTAAAAATATACCATATTTGATTTTCTAAAGTAATAAATTTTATCTTCTTGAAGAGTCTTAAAGTTCACAAAAACTATAAAATCATAGGAAGAATCAATTTTTTTCTTTCTTAATATTCAACAATTTCATATTTTAATGAATTGGCCAACTACCAATATATATTTACATAACATAAAATGTTGTAAAGATTAATATAAAATAACATAAATTATTGTTCATTGTGGGAAATATCAAGTTAGTCTATAAGAGGAAAGAAGACTAAACTTTTGTAAGTACATTCATTAATATTTGAGTAAAGGGATGAGGTGGTTTGATGAGAGACAATCCCCTTGTAATAAAGCTAGAAGGATAAACATCCACTAAAAAGAGGACCACTCTAGTGTGCCTTGAGACACCTTGACCCTTTTTAAGTGACATGATATTACTATATCTTATATCTTTGATTATAGTGGCATCCCGTTAGTTTAATCTTAAGCCTAACAACCATGAAGGCCTCCAACTTCTTATTCTTTTTCAACCTACACATGGATACATTTATTTTTTCCATTCCAACAACAATGATAAATATTTTTTGATTTATGTAATATCCATAAGAGTATCCATGTTGTTACATATTGAGAAGAAATTCAGAGTTATTTGGAGTCGACCAAGCCAAATACACATTCCTCTAAGATCTCCTTAATCCTCTACAAAATTCTTTAATCTCCTTGTGAGTGTAATGATAACAACATGGATGAGCCATCTATAAGCCAGCTCGAGCGATAGGTGGACATAAAACTCCTTTAATTGCTTCATCCACTGCGATGCAAAAAAACCCAATATTGCTTTGGATTCTCCCTACTCCATGTAGCTATCACACCAGAAATAACATGCAGCCAATTTCAGCTAGGGAAAATAGTTGAAGTTGATAGTGAGTGAGAGTTCTTACAATGCTTCTAAGAATGAGGATCGAGAGGGAAACCCACTTGAAATATAGAGAAAAACCCACCTTAAATATAATTAGAGAGTGGGAGTTGATAGAGGTAGAGGTGGAGGAAATTGCGAATTCACTTTCTCTTGCCTCCTTTTGTCTCTATCAACTCCAATTAATCTAAGAGAGTAACAACTAACCTTCTAGATCATGTTCCCATACGGTATTTCTCAGAGATGAAGGTGAGTCAACTATTAAAAATTATCGGAGGAGAAGAAATTATGGCTCTAAATAGGGTTGAGGTGTCAAAAAAATACCGGGCAGGATTTGAAGCAAAATCCCTACTCACGAACTGCCTTGCCCTACTACCTGGAACTATCTCTCAATTATACCTGATAATGAATGGTAACGAAACCACTCACCCCAGTTTAAAAAAGATGACATATTTGGAAAATTGAATGTCGTGGAAAATCAGGTACTTCCGCGTTGGAAAACAAAGAAAATATTCAGAAAATTGAAACGAGGGTGCCTTGGGAGAACGAAGGGCCATGCGATGAGTTGAAAAATGAATATATAAGGAAAATTGAATTGACAAGAGAGCAGTTATGAGATCAGTTCAAAATGAATATATTTAGAAAGTTTATCTTCGGGTGTCTGCAAATAGATGGCAGTGAGTATATGCCTTCAACTGAAGCTTTGGCCATGGCGGGAGTCGACTATGCCATCGTTCAGGTTCCCTTCATTGACCAGCCTTGGATTCACAGGCTTGAGAAAATCTTCAAACGAATTTGGCCGTTCCTGATGAAGAACGAAGTGGGCGATTATGAGAAGGAGAATGAAAAACGGAGGATAATCGGAGTAAAGGGGCGGAGGAGCAGAATTAAAACTCGTTATGGAGAACCAGAAAATTATTAAATCGAACGCGAACGAAGGTAATAATAATTACAGAAGTGAATTTGTTCCATAGCGCTGGGAGAAAATCATAACCCAGCAAAGATTAGTTTATGTTTTTGTATACAAAACTTGAACTGTTTTAGAGAATTTTTTTACTAACATACGATAAAATTCAGGATGAATATAGTGTGTTGAGTGATTAAACCATATGAGGCACACAATGCTGTACATTGACCAGTTTTAATGTGGGTGTGATTTTAATAAAAATTTTGGATTGTGTTCAACAAAGTTTGAGTGGGTTTAATGGTTATTATATAAGTCTTTCTTAGAAAGAATGGATGGAATTGATATTCGTGTAATTTGAATTAATTTAAAATTGTGTAATAAACATGATTTAATATTTTATTTTAAGAATTTGTTGCTATGTGATTTAAATCAATTTGGGATTCTGTGATGCAGAAAGATTTAATGTTCAAAATTTTTATCTAGTTGTGTTTTGATGGATTATACAAACATTTTTATTAGTCTCTCATTACTAGTTGTGAGTAACTAATAAAATTATTTCATATTCCATCCTATATGCTGATGGTTTAGGCTGTTAGTTTGGCATAGACACATCTATGGTTCATAAACGATATAGATTAAATATAAGAAAGATTTGAAAAACAATTAAAACAAATTATATTTAAAAGATTTTAAATTTAAATAGTTTTGTATTGGGATAATTTGTGTATATGTATATGTTTTATTTTATTTAATACTAAATTATAAAATGTATTATATTTTCATAAATTTCTTAAATTTAATTAAAACAATTCTAGTTATTTAAATTATGTTAAAGTAAATTTTTATAGATAAAAATACTCCCACTATAATTATAAATATAAATCCCAATTACACCAAATTTCCTCTCAAACAAATGTGTAATGTGTAAATATGAAAATAAATATTTATATTTTCATCACAATTGCACCATCAGAAAACAACATAAACTCCAAAAACTAATGTTTAACAAATGTGTAAATAAGAAAATAAATATTTATATTTTCATAACAATTACACTATTAAAAAACAACATAAACTCCAAAAACTATGCAAAATGCATCCCACATGACATAAACATTTAATATGTCACAGAAAATTAATATATTTTAAGCACAATGCCAACAACCTGCAACACTTGTAAATCACACCACATCATATGAGATTATAGAGAGATTAAGAACACTTTAAACATAATTAATTAGAAATACATTTATTTATAATAACATTAAGATATGTTGAAGTACATTATTTGGAAATTCTAAAAATGTAGATAGCTGTATTTTAATAAAAGTTGATTTTGGTTAGTTAAATTTATTTATTAAATATGTACAGAAAAGTTTATAGATTAGTCAAATAACTTTATAACAAAAGTCAAATTGTTGTTAATTGGAATTGTCTCATAGTTATCAAAAACAAGTCAAAGAAGTTTATAGAAAAGTCAAATTGTTATTGATCTTTGAAAGGAATTGTTTCGTAAGTATCAAAAATATGAACATTTTTATGATATTCTGTCATTGTTTTTCACCAATTTTAATTTATTATGAATTAAAAAAAAAATATTAATTTTAAATATGAATAGAAATTTTATCTATTTAAAATAAAATAATAATGATGATTAGGAAAAATCCAAAAAAAAAAACCTAAGATTTATTGCACGAAAATGAAGTCCATATCAATGAGCATCTACTTCTTTTGATATTATTGCTAAAATATCAACTTCTTTCTTCACCTTTGCTACCATCCTTGCTTCATTTGATATTATTGCTAAAATATCAACTTCTTTCTTCACCTTTGCTACCATCGTTGCTTCAAGTTCTTCCTACCCTTCTTTTTCTTCCTCTCCATCTTCTTTTCCACTATATCAACATGAGAGATCCAAATAGCATGGATAATATTCTGGTACGTCGGTCCAACTTATTGAGAATATCACTGTTTTGATTCCCCTTATCCTCCATAGCACATGAAACAAACTATTTGATATGAAAATATAAATCCACAGTCATGTATTACTCGGTTCTTCTACTTTGCAAAAACCTAGGATCGAAAATCTATGTAGTGCTTTCTTTATCAATTATAGAACTTGATGTATCCACTTTTTTGGATTGAATTTGTTTTATATTACTTCAACGCATACTCAACCTTCTCAAAAAAAAAAAAATGGTTTTGTTAGATCACATGAAGAGCTTTTCTTCTGGTTTCTTCTTCCGGAAAAAATATAGTCCTTCCCTTAACTACACCTATTCTTATTATGGTGAAGTCACCAATGTAAAAATTTCTTACCAACCATAAATTTCATCATTTCCATAGAATCCAAATTAAAGATGCAATAGACCGACATCATCTGCCAAATACACTATGCTTTGCATGGCCAGGTAGGCAACCTTGTAGCTCCGACAATCCATAATATGATTTTGAATTTCTTTGGGTAATCCAATGTGTTTATCAAATTCCTATTTCCCGAGTATCTCATCATTTATGGGTTCCAAATTCAGTCCCAGAGTTTCGCTTTTTTCTCTGGTCTTGACGGTTTTCTATAATGCCATAAGATTGCTTAACAATGAATGCACCTCCTCATTGGTCCCCCCATATAATAATGTCTTTCCCTTATCTATATAATATTATTATATCTTGTAATATCTTCTCCAAGGCATTTAATGTATCCTGGGGTAGTTTTTCTAGCTAAGAATATCGATCTGTCTAGGTCCACCAATACTTTTTTCCTTCTCCCTCATAATTGATCTAAAATTGATTGATACTGTTCTATTTGAGTTGAGTCAAAGATATTCTTACCTCTTGAGGAAAAGTGTCCAACATCAATTTTTTATTTTTCTATAAAGAATCATCCAAAAAATAACTAGGCTCTATGATCGACTTTCCATAAGAAATGTTCTTGAGCTAGACATTTTTATTAATATTTGTTCAAAATATTTGAGCTTGGATAGGTTCCACCATGATGGATTAGGTTATTTTCTTCTATATAATAGTAATGTTCCTTCTATATAATACTTTTTCCATCATATTTTTACTATAGCTCATTTTTTCCTTTTATCGATGTAATGTTCCCGGTCATCAACCCACTTGTTGGGCAACGCTATGGTGACGACCGCTCTGATGCCACTCTGACAACGCAACCCGCTCTCCTCGTAGCACGATCGCCTACACCAGGACCTTCTCTTCTCTCGGCCCGAAGAGTCCAATACTCCTCTATCTTCCTATCGGAAGATCTGCACCCACAGTTCACTTACGCAATCCTCCTTCCTATTATTTGGAGGATCGGAACTTCGCTACTCGCGAGTTCAACCGTTATGCATTACCTCCTCGTATCCTCGAGACCCAAGATGTGTCTGTCAACACTGACTTTCTTCCTCTACTATTGGGACTTCGCTCTATCTCTCTTCGCCGATCGGAGCACCAAACACTCGGAGTTCAAACTCCCGATATGCGATGAGCCGAGATGTTGACCTCGCGATCTCGCTCTTTCGCGTTCTCGCCACTCGCGAGACAAATCTCTTAGCTCTTCAACTCCCGAGACCCGATGTCCCGAGATCACCTGCCACGTCCCCACTCTCGTGGTCCCCACAATCTACTGAATTCCTCAGAACTTCGCACCTCGCGATCTCCATGACCAAGTTTTCAACTCGCTTCCACGCGATATCCCGATATGTCCAAATCCACGAATAGAGTCACGCTCCTCATGATTTTCGTTCGACACCTCTGCTCTTCCGGACTTCGAACTTCTTTGCCTCGACTGTAGACTTCACGTCCACTTCCTCCTTGAACAATCCCCGAACAAGAACTGTCTCTCCCCGAGACTTATCCGTCAATCTGTGTCTAGCCTATGCAACCTGCTCACGCACAACTTTTCTCCACTGTCCTTCGACAATTTCGAAGACCTATCTCTTCTGAGCTTCCACGACTTCAATTCCCTCAGGAAGAATCTCTTGCACGCACTCCTTGTGGCAAATCTTCAATAACGACTAAGTGTTGAAGTCTTCACGACTCTGCACACACCTGCAGCAACAGTATTTCACTTTCCTTTTCTCAGAATCACAACTCTGAGACTTCTTCTAGCCTGCACACACCTTGCACGACTTCAATGCTAAACCTTCCCTTCTGAGAACTTAGAACAAAATATTTCTCTACTTGAACCCTGCAGTCACGCACTCCTTGCAGACAAATTCAACTGCATTCCTTGCAGGAATTCTCTGATTCAAGATAGAGAAATGATCGAAACTAATTCCATGTTCTCACAGACTTCATTTCAACCATGAAATCACATACACAACATATAAAAGAAAATGTATGACAAGAAGCAAACACTCATGAGCATAACATCATCAATACACATAGACTAACACAACCATGACATTGAATCAAAGCTCTTTTTATTAATTCAATGTTTGTACATGGAGGTTCTTCATACACTTCTCTGCATTCTCTTCTCTTCTTTCTCCTCGATGGTTGATAATTCCCTGTTACAATTCACAAAGGAGGGTGTCTATATCTCGTTTCCCTCTCGAGCTCTAGAGCTATCAAATCTAGAATTAAATGTTCTATCTACTTTACATTAAATCTATTAAATGCCTCATCTACCTAAGGACGTGAGATTAAAGGCTCAAGGTCCATTCCAATACAATTGCGCTTCATTAACTCAATGCATTAATGTTTCGCGCAACAATATCAAGGTGCTTTCAAAAAAGAAAATGATGCTGGCTCGCTTGACATGGATGATGCTCCTGCATCATACTCCCTGGCTTGAAAAATTTCATGGGCTCCTGTCCATGAGCTCCTGCATGGTCTGTCCATGCTTCTGGATCATTACCCCAGTCTCCCAGCTGGCATCCTCCACTGGATGGTTCTTCCATTTGACCAGATACTCAAAATATTGCTTCCTTCTGGTCCTTCTACCCACTCTCTTGTCCAGTATGCATTCCATCTGCGGATTTTCTGCAACTGGTAATTGCTTCGTCCATTGGATCACTGGCTCCTCATTTCTAGTGTCTGTTTCTCCATCCCTGTATGGATATAAATCTGCTACATTAAATATCAGATATATCCCTATGCCATCCGGCAATTCGATCTCATAAGCGTTTTCTCTGAATCTCTTCAGGACTCTGCATGGTCCGATTTTCTTCATCTTCATCTTGTTATATGTTCCCCTTGGGAACCTTTTGTTTCCTCAAGTGTGCCAGAATCAGATCGCCAACTTTAAACTGAAGTTGCCTTCGATGTTGATCTGCCTTGCGCTTATACTCCTGATTTGATCTCATCAGTCATTCCTTCACCTGACTCTGAAGTTCCTGCATTTCCTCAGCAAACTCTTCCGCACTAGCGTTGCTAGATGCAGTTTGTTCTGACTCCCTGAGTTCAGAAACTCCTCTCAGTTGTGTCCCATACACAATCTGAAATGGACTTTTTCCTGTACACCAATTCACCGAATCATTGCACGCAAACTCTGCCTGTGACAACACATTGTCCCAGCTGCTATGGTGCTCTGTCACCAAGCTTCTCAGCAAGTCTCCCAGACTCCTGTTGACCACTTCTGTCTGTCCATCCGTCTGAGGATGATAAGCAGAACTAAATGGAAGGTTAGTTCCTAGCTTCTTCCATAGTGTCCTCCAAAAATGACCTATGAATTTTTTGTCCCTGTCCGAGACTATGCTTCTCGACAATCCATGAAGTCTAACAATCTCCTTGAAAAACAAATTTGCAATGTGTGTCGCATCGCTGATCTTCTGGCATAGAATAAACTGTGCCATCTTCGAAAACATGTCCACCACCACAAAGATAGAATCAACCCCTCTTTGCATCCTCAACAAACCCAATACAAAATCCATGCTTATCACCTCCCATGGTCTCTCTGGTATGGGCAATGGCTGATAAAGACCTGCATTCTGCTTCCTCCATTTTGAATGCTAACAAATTCGACACTTGTCAACAAACCTCTTGACATCTGCTCACATGCCTGGCCAAAAATATGATTTGCTCAACTTCACGAACGTTTTGTCATGTCCAAAATGACCTGCTAATCCACCACTGTGTTTTTCCTTCAACAGGTTCTCCCTCATAGAGCAATTTGCAATACACAGTTGATTGCCTCTGAACAACAATCCTTCCTGGATCATATAATCTATCCAAGGACTCCGATCTCTAAGAACTGGGTTCTCAGCTGCCTCATATGCTTCTGCAAAATCTGCATCACCTACATACATGTCCTTAAGGTTTTCAAAACCCAAGGTTTTGACTCGAAACTCCTGTAGCAACAAACACTTCCTGCTCAAAGCATCAACCACTTTGTTAGCAGTACCTACAATATGCTTAATCACAAATGTAAAATTCTGCATATACTCTACCCATTTTGCATGTTTCTGATTCAACTTATCCTGTTGACTCACAAACTGCAATGCATGATTATCACTGTACAAAACAAATTCTTTTGGGATCAAGTAATGCCTCCACTTCTTCAGTGCCTGTATGATAGCATAAAATTCCTTATCATACGTGGAATACTTCAGCTTCGCGTCATCCAGCTTCTCGTTGAAATATGCAACTGGCCTGTCATCCTGACTTAAGACCGCTCCTATGGCATATCCACTAGCTTCACATTTCACTTGAAACGTCTTCTGAAAATCAGGCAACACCAACACTGGTTGCTCTGTGATCTTCCACTTCAACAGATTGAAGATTTCCTCAGCCTCTGATGTCCAATGAAAAACTTTATGCCGCTTCTTCACTGTGTCCATCATTGTTGCGCTAATTCCACTGAAATTCCTGATGAATTTTCAGTAGAAACTAGCCAACCCATGGAAACTTCTCACCTCGAAAACATTTCTCGGTGATGGCCAATTCTTTATCACATCCACCTTCTCTGGATCCATCTTCAACTCATTCGTCGAAATAACAAAACCCAAATAAATGAGCTCTGTCTTCATGAACGAACATTTCTTCATGTTGATCAATAACTTCTCCTGCTGTAGCCTTATCATCACAATGGCCAAATGTTTCAAATGTTCAGCTTTTTTCTTACTGAAGATCGATATATCATCCAGATATATGACCACAAATTTCCCGATGAATTCCCTCAGGACCTCATTCATCAGTCTCATGAATGTGCTCGGCGCGTTTGTCAAACCAAATGACATGACAAGCCATTCGTACAAACCTTCGTTTGTCTTGAATGTTGTCTTCCATTCATCACCTTCTCTCATGTGAAGCTGGTGATATCCGCTTTTCAAATCAATCTTTGAAAAATAGTTTGCCCCACTCAGGAAATCCATCAGATCATCCATTCTCGGTAGTGGAAATCTATACCTGATGGTAATCTTGTTGATTGCTCTTGAATCAATGCACATCCTCCAGTCTCCGTCTTTCTTCGGACTGAGTATTGTCGGTACAGGACATGGACTCAAGCTTTCCCTGACTAATCCTTTGTCCATCAAATCTTGGACCTTCCTCTTGACCTCTTTATTCTCCTACGGAATCAACCTGTATGCGGCTTTATTCGGTAAACTTGCTCCTTGTATGAGGTCTATGTGATGACTCACACTTCTTATCGGTGGCAACGAATGAGGTAATTCGTCCACTATGATGTCATCGAACTCTTCTAGTAGTTCCTGAACTTCAACTGGTAAATCATCCACTCTTGTGCTAGTCAGAACAATCCTCGGTTTTTTGACCACAAAGAATTGTGGATCTTCCCTTTTCTCCATCTTTGTAAGGAGTTCCTTCCCACTCATGAGAAGTATTGTATTGCTTACTTCTGGCTTCACCTCTTTATCCTTTATCGGAAGCAACTTATGGGCTCTCCCATTCTTCTCCAGAGTATATGTGCTCATCCTCCCATCATGAATCACATTTCTGTCATATTGCCATGGTCTACCCAATAACAAATGGCATATGTCCATGGGAATAACATCACACAAGACCTTATCATGATATCCCCCTATTTTGAACTCAACCAAGAATTGTTTGGTAACACTCACCCGATGTCCTTTCTATAGCCACCAAACTTTGTATGGGCTCAGGTGATTAGTCATTTCCAGCCCTAATGTTTCCACCATCTTGGCTTCAACGAGATTATCTGTGCTACCATTGTCCACGATAACCTTTCATTTTATGACCTTAGCTGTGCAAGTTGTTCTGAACAGTCTGGTCCTTTGCACTGAGATTTTCACCTCCTTCTCAGGTGTTAAAAGGACTTTATGCATCCCTAGCGATCTTCCGCTGTCTGCATCTTTTGTCTCAGCATCACGCCTCTGCGCTTCAGTGATGTGAGCTTCTCCTGTATATTTCTTTTTCTCTAGACACTTGAATGACTTGTGCCCATTCTTCCCACATGTGAAACATGTGATTACTCCTCCTCTTCCTCTACCTCGACCTCTAGTATGAGGAAGAGTGTTTTCATCAACATAATCCTCTCGCTGATCATTTTGTTGTCCTCTCTGGTCAACATATGGATGCCTCTACTGTGAGGTTCCGCCTCTTTCAACCTTTCCCTGAGGCTTCTTCCATTCCTCCTTGGGCTTCTGATATTTCTCCTGGGCAACTGCTTTGCCTCTTGGCTGACTTCTGCCTCGCCCTCGCTGACCTTGCTTTCGGCTCAGCCTTTCTTCAGCTTTCAGAGCCATCTGGTACGCATCCTCTACAGTTCGGATGGTCAGCATGCTCAATTCATCCTGAATGTCATATCTCAGACCATTCAGGTACCTAGCTACCTTTTCATCATTGCTCTCCCGATGACCTTCTCTGATGTTCAGTCGGTAGAACTCCTCAGTGTATTCCTTGACTGTCATCAACTTCTGTGTCAGGTTTTGCATTCACTTGAACAGAGTGATCTGATAATCCCTTAGGATGAATTTCGCCTTCATCTTTGTGATCATTCGATCCCAGCTTTTGATCTTTTGCTTGCCTTTGCAGCGTCTGTCAGCTTGTAGCTCGTCCCACCACAATGTTGCATGTCCTTTCAAGCGCGTAATCGCATGCTTGACTTTCTTATCCTCTTCGATATCCTCATAGTCGAAGTAGGTGTCAAGAGATCTTATCCAATCTAGCAGTTCTTCTGCATCCACACTTCCCTCATAGATTGGAATGTCCATTTTCGCCTTCGCACCCATCCTAGCGATGGCTTTGATCAACCGTTATGTTGATGCCTCTTCTTCTGTGACCTATTCTTCATGTCCAACTTCTTCTTCAACTTCGGAATCGCTAAGATCCCCAACACCAACTCCGCGTCTTTGTGATGTTTCCATCTCCTTGAGTCTTGCTCGAAGATCTCTCATCTATCGCTCCATTTCTGGATTTCCTGCTGGTCTACCTCTTCTTCTCACCTCCCTATCTTCTGGGTCTGGTGATTGTCTTTCTTTGCTGGGCGGTGTTAACTCCCAAAATAGCACCATCATTTTGGAAGGGTTTTACGGTGGATAGCATGGCTATTGATAGTCTCCTCAACTCATTGTTAAGTCTTTTAGCTGCAAAATTTTAGATTTTGGTTTGACTTAAAAATAATTTGGATTGTAAAGTCTTCTTTTTTCAAAATCGTCATTTTTTTTACTTTCCACAGCTAACTTGGTTTCAAAGGTTCATTGTGCGCTGTGGAAAGTGCCCACTTTCAACAGCTAAGGAGATCGTTTCATCAGTTGGCGTGCTGTTGAAAGTGTCAAATCTTAAAAGGTTCTTAAAATCAGTTCTCGAGTGGCGTGCTGTCAAAGATACATGCTTTAAGCAGCTAAGGAGGGTCTTCTACAAAGTGGCGCGTTGTGGAAAGTGCATACTTTCCGCAGTTAACAGGGGCTTACAAAGAGGTACGCTGAGGAAAGTCAAGATTATCAATAGCTAACAGAGGCTGTACTCCTGGGTTGGCAACATCAAATCAAATCTTTGTTTCCATATCAGACATTGTTTACAAAGATTCGTTTAGGATTTTGAATTACAAATGGAAAAATGATACTTAAACTTTCAAGGAACTTTTCAATCCCTTCCTGAGCTCCAAATTAATATCTGACAACACCATTGGAAAGCTGAGATTATCTAGATGTCGATCGACTATTCATATGTGAAAAATGGATTTTTTATGACCGAGAAATTCAATTTTGAAAATCTGCCCGCTTTCAACAGCGCAGAAGGCAGAATTTTTGACCCGTTAGCTGTTGAAAGTGGCGACTTTCCGCAGCTAAGAAGCAGATTTTTCAGGCAGGTGCGCTGTGGAAAGCCTGTAACGGCCAGAATATTACGATTTTCGCCCAGATCCGAAATTTTCGAATCAAAAGTAAATGAAACCTTTTGGACTAGACAGGTGACGGATTATTCCATCAAATTCAAAGGCTATTTTGGGAAAGACAAGTCAAAAGAGGAGTCTTTGGTCAGTTTTGGTCATTTTTGAAGGCAGAATATTAGGAATGAATAGAACAGCTCATCAAATTCGAATTTGTAATCTTTATGG
>ML779670.1:1073231-1086287 GCA_009831015.1 Picea engelmannii
GCCTACTACTTATTTCATCATGTTATTAGATTTATCATTGAGAAGATGTAGAAGAAATGTGTAAATAAAAATCAATGAAATAATGCTAAAACAAAGTTGTTAATGTGTAAGTATTTAAATAAATAGTTAATTGCTTAGCATCTCGTGGAAGGGTGCTACATATGGTATCAGAGCCCTGGTTCTAACTCTTAGAGCCTATGAGCCTTCCCAAAATAAAGATAAAAATAATTATGGAAGTAATTGTTAAATTTGATGAGTTATTATTTCAGAAATATTTAAAACATATTCAATAATTTAGAGCATAGAAATCTTTTCCATAAATTCCAATACCCAAAATTTTAAATTTAAATCCGATTGAATTATTATTTCATAAATATTTTAGACATATTCAATAATTTTGAGCATAGAAATCTTTTCCATAAATTCTAATACCCAATCCCAATTACGTCCAACTGCTCATGGGATTCTAACTTTGTATCACACACCTGGTTGCAGCTATAATATGGGAATACTTTGAGCCTATTCAACAAAGACCACTACAAATCTTGATGGTAAATGGGTTCATGTCATCTTGGGTATATAAATTCCCTTCATGGAACTGGGAGGACACTGGATGGTTTGGATTGTGTAGGAGAATTAGTCTGTGCACAAGCCAGATAGAAGTCAGAACTTGGTAGTATTTATGGGTCAAGGACTTATATTCTAGAGGGTCAGTTTGCTCTGTTTGGCACTTGCGTTCATAGGGGTGGTGAAATCCAGTTCAGGTGATAACAATTAAATTTCAATATCTCAAGATGAAAGAAATTGTGTGACACATACCAAGGGCAAATTCAAAATTGTTAGACCAAAAACATGCTGCAAGATTTGGAAGCAGGAATGGTATCACTGCTCTGAAACCTAGGGAAAACGGAGTATTGGTGTCCCAAACTACCAATGGATTCACAAAATATAAGAAAATCAGACCAAAACCAAATGAAACAAACAAAGAAGGGTGATCGTACTTTGTTGGTGTTTGGAAAAGTGGAAGCTACAATGGGTGTCTAGAATAGTCCTCCAGTTCCCTATATGGGCATTCCTGAGGACTTAGTTTTGAAAAATAACAAACAATAAGTAGCTAGCTCTCAGCAGAGCTCAAACATTTCGGCGAGTGAGAGTTTTCCTTGTGAAAAGAACTCTCTGATGGCATATTTCCCCAGAGTTCCCAAAACTGATCAAGTACATCCACGACCATCTAAATTAATAGAGTTGAGTCAGCTAAGGACTGACATTAGTGCAGGAATTGCACGAAAGAGAAGCAAAGCTTCATACTGAACTTGTTGCATGTAAACAACTGCAAGAAACTGTGAATAAACTTCCTGAGTTGGAAAGTGAGCTTGAGATGAAGAGGATTGAATATGAAAAATTTAGTCAGAGGATAGGACAGTTAGAGCCAAAATAAAATAACTTCAATATCAAATACTCGCAGAGTCTAGTCAGGCCAAGGAAGAAATACTCCAATAATGTATCACAAATACGAAAAAAAAAAGGATTAAAAATCGACACATTTAAGACCCCTTAGTGAGTGTTTCGTTCCAAAGAAATGAAACGGAGAAGAAGTCATGGCCGATGTGATCAGGGAGGATGAGAGCGTGGATACAGTAATAGAAAAGGCGAGCTTAATCATGGTTATTAGTAATTAAGTAACTAGTTTCGGAGTAGTAGTTATCGAGTAGTAGTCAAGGTGACAGCACCCCGCGAAGCATCCCTCTCGGTTTCATATCCAGTTCCAGGAATCTATACTTATCTTTATGGATTGGATCAAAGGAGTGGATAAAAGTTTAGATCGAGTGGCTTCATTATTTCTTCGTGTGGCTTGTCGTCGCTGTATCTCCGTCACTCGTCGCTTCAGTCATTTTTCTTCCTGTGCATTCTCAATCAACAAACATAGGTGAAACCTATCTACATCAAATTAAACCTTCAAATCCTTTCATATATTTTTGGTTTTGATAAAATATCCACTAATTGGATCTTTTAGGGGTTAAGGTACTGGAAACCCAACCATAGCTAGTGTCGATGAACTAGAAAACGAATATGGAAAAGCTAGACCAGAAGATAATCAACCCGCAGGAGCCTTTATGTATATGTCTTATGATAAGATCATCAAGTAGCGAGAGATAAGGTAGCATCGGGGAGAGCCCCGTGTAAGGTAGCAAAGGCAAAGGTAGCCTTAGCATCAAAGCGAGCAGAAGTAAGGGTTGCAACACCAATTGTTTTTGTTTACCCAGCTAACCGAGTTGATTCAGCAGCATAAAAGCGATAAACAGAAGCAGATACAAAGGTAGGAGCAAAGAGAGTAGGCTAACCCAGTACCATCGTGCTTCTCCAAAGTTCCTTCATACTATTATACCGCGCATTCAGCTATACCCCAGATAAGCAGGCGGAGGATAGTTACAGCCCTAGGGTAGTCTTGAAGGAAAGGACCTTACACCGATCTATTGTTGTTGCTTTACTTTCAATTATAGCGCTAGCTGCATCATTAGAAATTGAAGTTATGAAACTGTGTTGCTCTAACATGGAACTTCAGCACCAGAAGAGAGACCTAGCAAGCAAGCTTGCTGCAAATGAATCATAAATTATTCCTCTTCCTTGCACGATGCAAATCAACGTCAAGGGTGGAGTCCTTGTTGCGCTTGGCTTCCTCTTGGGTTCTATAGAGCTGAGCCCTCAGTTCTAATAGCGAAGACATGCCCACCCCTTCTATGGCGTTTTGTTTTTGGGCATCACCCCCGACTCTGTCAGCCATCCTAACGACCTAATTCTCTTCTTATTCGCATCCATTCTAATTCAACTGGAGATATTATTGTATTTATGCTCATCCTTCAGAGCCTTCAACGCCCTTTACACCTACGTCGCATCTCCAATTCTCACAAGTTGCTTGGGTTTTCCTCTATCGATTAGGATTTTCATATCAATCCAGATGAAAGTAACAAAACGAATGCTTGTCGATGGATAACGACGAGTGATGCCGAGCCTCATACTCTATGTTTCAACAATACAATAGATTCATCGCTAATCCTCGCTCTGCACTGAACACCACTGTTCTTTTTTATTTTATTTTATTTTGTGTGTGTTGAAACCCTAGAATAGATCACCCGACAAATGAAAAACATTCGCAATATTTGTTTCTTGCTCTCATACTGAAATTATCTCCTAAACAAAGAGGTCCAAGGGTTTATGACTTAAGAGCTCGGATGGGTATAGGGGTTTAACTCTGATCATCTAATTTCCCCAAGAAGCTTCGTAAACATCGCACTCACAGGAATGGAGGACTCTACTGAGAAGAAACCTTCATCTTCCTCTGTTGCATCCTCGCTATATAGCTCCACTGGCACCACTAAGGAAGAGTGTAAAAGGATGATCCAGAAGAGCTTCAGAAGTCCAACTGTAAAATTCCTTCGGGAGCATCTCGAGAAGGCCGGATGATGCAGGAGCATCACCAACTCAGCAAGCGTGGAGCCAGCGCATGTGTTTTTTTTACACATGATATATAAGCTTGATAACTCTTTTTGAGTTTTCAATTAAGATGAAGCGCCATATCCTTCAATGAAACATTTATGAAGGAGCGCCTGTTGTATTTTAGCAGACCTCGAGCCTTACGCTCTTGTCTGAATTAGAGAGGAGGCATTTAATCTAGTTAATGCAGGTAGATAGAGGTTTTAAGTCTAGATTGGACAGTTTAGAGTTCGAGAGGGAAAATGGATATAGACACCCTCCTTTGTACATTATTCAGGATTCATATTATTCAGGGGGAAAGAAGAGAGAGCAAGACGAGAATTTGTGAAGAACACCCATGTATAGATGTTTTTGAATTAATAGAAGAGAGTCTTTGATTCAATTTCATGGCAGGTGTTGTTTCTCTGTGTATGTTATTTATGTGCTCATGAATGTTTGTTTCTATTATGCATTTGCTTTGAATATGTTGTGCATGAGGATTTCAGGGTTTTTAACTGAAGTCTAAGAGAGAGAGGAGAGAATAAGTTTCAATTGTTTCTCTGTCTGAGCAAGGAGATTCCTGCATAGAGTGCAATTGAATTCATCCGCGTAGAGTGCGTTGATGAGGCTCGACAATTAAACCCTTATTCTCATTCACCTAGAAGTTGGTTTAGGTTGGTAGAGTCGTGCAGGGAATGTGTAGGCTGAACTTGAAGTCTCAGTGGCTAGTCTGAGCAAAGGAAGGCATAGACTACTATTGTCAGAAGTACACAGAGTCTGAGAGATTCAACACTTTGAGAGTTGTTGAAGGTCGAGCACGAGAAGTGTGCACAAAGTCTCTAAGAGAGTCAGAGTGAATAAGCTCAAGAGGGATAGAACCATTAGAATATCATTGAAAGGGAATGTAGAAAGTTCGATCCGAGGAAGGTTCGAGCAGGAGCTGGAAGTGCAGATGTCAGAAAACAAGTGCTGAGAAGGAATACTTAGCCGTTCCCGGGAGATCCTCGAGAGGGAGAAATCGACGGTTAGGATTCACCGAGGGAACTAGCAAAATACCATCAGTCTTCAGATCATGTGGAGTTGCGTAGGGTTTAAGCCCCAACGAGTAGAGGAGGAGTCATCAGGAATTTGCTCATCAGGATATCGAGGTTTCCGTGGTCCTCAAACTCGGGCAGAACAAAATCATGACCTGCGATTTCCTGGAAGGATCTCAGCCGTTGATCTCAAGTGGACACGTGTCAAACATCAGGAGCGTCGGGGTTCCGTCCATCAGGATATCGGGGTTTCTAAGGACGTAGAAATATCGCATATTGAAATCGCGATATGTGATTTCCTGACGAGCGCTTTGAACCGTTCATCATCAAGGACACGTGGCAGGAGATCTGAGCGAGTCGGTGTTCGAAGGCATTGGGGTTTCCGGAGTGGAGAAACGCTTGCAGATTGAAATCGCGATTGGCGATTTCCTGACGAGGTCTGAACCCTTGATCAGAGGGACACATGGCGAGAGATCCCGAGGAATCGGGGTTCGACATTTCGGGATTTTCGTTGTTGAAAGAATCGTTGCAGGAGGAGTTCCGAAACTCCGAAACGCGATAGCCATACGATTCGTGTTGAGTGGAGGACAGGTGTTAGAAGATTGAACCTTACCTTAAGGTGATGACAGATGGCATCGGGGATTTGGGGAGGAAGTGAAACACCACATCACATATGCCGAATTCTCGATAGGGAAACCCCCGACAGGAACAAGGAAGCGTTGGCATTGAGACCCATCGGGTTTCGAGGTTTTGAAATACCCATTTATCATGAGTGCAGGACTCGCGATCCCGCGAGGTCCAATTTCCCGATATAACATAGGGGAGTCATAAGGATAGCTCTGTGGGTAGAGGATAGTCCCGATAGGGGGATTTGGAGAGTGTTTGAGCTCTTCGGGCCAAAGGGAAAAGAAGTTCCTGGTAGTTGCAGACATTCCCTAGGTGGTGCGTTGACATCAAGTGGTATTAGAGCGAGAAAATATCTCTGTTTTCTGTAGCAGAGAAGAAAGGAGAATTCACCATGCCGCCAAGGAGAAGAGATAGACAATCACCCGATCCAGAGGGGGAAAGGGAATCGTCCAGAGAAAGAGGTAGGCCAAAGAAGAATCTGGAAATAGAAAGATAACTGCAAGAATTATGCTCTATGATTGTGGATATAGGAATGAAGCAGAGGCGCAAAGATGATGTAGGAGATACTAGTGAATCCGAGGATGAAGGTGAAGCTGGACAGGGAGCAGGAGAAATCCTAGCGGAAGATGCAGCAAATGAGCGATTAATGAAAGCCATCGCCCGGATGAGTTCAAAGACAAAAATGGACATTTCGACTTATGAAGGAAATCTGGATGCAGAAGAGCTGTTGGATTGGATTAGAGCTCTTGACACCTACTTTGATTATGAGGATATCGAAGAGGATAAAAAGGTCAGACATGCTGTCACTAAATTGAAGGGACACACAACATTATGGTGGGACGAGATTCAAGCAGATAGACGCTGCAAAGGTAAGAAAAAGATTAAATGTTGGGACCAAATGGTTGCGAAGATGAAAGAAAAATTCATCCCAAGGGATTATCAGATCACACTGTTAAGGAGGATTCAGAACCTGAGACAGAAGTTGATGACGGTGAAGGAGTACACCGAGGAATTTTACAAGCTCAATATCAGAGCAGATCATCGGGAGAGCGACGATGAAAAAGTTGTCAGGTATATGAATGGCTTAAGATATGATATCCAGGATGAGATGAGTATGGCAACCGTCAGAATGGTTGAGGATGCATATCAGATAGCGTTAAAAGCTGAGGAAAAGCTGAACCATAAGCTAGGACAACGAGGCCGAGGCAGGAGCCAACCGAAAGGTAAGTTTATTGCTCAAGATAGATTCCAGAAATCTAAGGACGACTGGAAGAAGCCTCAGACCAAAATGGAAAGAGGTGGAATTTCTCAGCGAAGTCAGCACGCTGAACAGCGAAGGCAGTAGGTAGAACAAGGCGGAGGATATGGTGACTCGAACACATTTCCTCGTACCAGAGGTAGAGGAAGAGGTAGAGGAGGAATCATCACATGTTACACATGTGGGAAAAATGGACACAAGGCAGTTGACTGTCCAGATAGGAAGACAGATAAAGGAGAAGCTCACATCGCCCAAGCACAGAGGCGAGATGCTGAGGAAGAAGACGCAGAAGATGGAAGGTCATTGATGATGCGTAAGGTTCTCTTAACACCTGAGAAGGAGGTGGAGGACGCAGTTCAAAGAAACAGGCTTTTTAGAACCACATGCAAGACCAAAGACAGGAAATGCCAGGTCATTGTGGATAGCGGAAGCACAAACAATATCGTTTCGACCGAGATGGTGGAGAAACTAGAGCTGGAGACAACAGATCACCCGAGGCCATACAAAGTTTCATGGCTGCAGAAGGGACATCAGGTAAATGTGACTAAACAGTTCTTAGTTGACATCAAGATAGGAAGATACAACGATAGGATTTTATGCGATGTTATTCCTATGGATGTATGTCATGTATTGCTAGGCAGACCATGGCAATATGACAGAAACGTAATTCATGATGGGAAGATGAATACGTACACTTTGGAGAAGAATGGAAGAGAAAATACGCTGAATCCAATTAAGGATAAAGAAGTAAAACCAGAACCTAGGTACACTATACTTCTCATGACTGGGAAGGAACTTCTGGCGGAAGTAAAGAAGAAGGAAGATCCGCAATTCTTTGTGGTCAGAAAACCGAAAGTTGTTTTGACCATCACAAGAGTGGATGATCTGCCAAAGGAAATTCAGGAACTGCTGGAAGAGTTCGCTAATATAGTGGTGGATGAATTACCTCATTCGTTTCCGCCGATGAGGAGCATAAGCCATCATATAGACCTCATACCAGGATCAATTTTTCCAAACAAAGCAGCATACAGGTTGACACTGCAGGAGAACGAAGAGGTCAAAAGGCAGGTACAGGAACTACTAGATAAAGGACTGGTCAGGGAAAGTCTTAGTCTGTGTGTCGTTCCAACAGTACTGAGTCCAAAGAAAGATGGAGGTTGGAGAATGTGCACTGATTCCAGAGACATCAATAAGATAACCATTAGGTATAGGTTTCCATTGTCGAGGATGGATGACTTGATGGACTGCTTGAGTGGAGCAGATTCTTTTTCAAAAGTTGATTTGAAAAGTGGATACCATCAAATTCGCATGAGGGAAGGCGATGAATGGAAGACAACCTTCAAGACTAATGAAGGTTTGTATGAGTGGTTGGTCATGCCGTTTGGCTTGACGAATGCACCAAGTACATTCATGAGGCTGATGAATGAAGTGTTGAAAGAGTTTATTGGTAAGTTTGTCATTGTTTATTTGGATGACCTCTTGATTTTCAGCAAATCCAAGGAAGAGCATCTAAATCATTTAGCTGTAGTAATGAGGAAGCTACAACAAGAGAAGTTGTTGATCAACATGAGGAAGTCTTCATTTATGAAGAGAGAACTCATTTACTTGGGGTTTTTCATATCGGAAAATGAATTGAAGATGGATCCAAGTAAAGTTGAGGTAATTAAAAGTTGGCCATCACCGAGAAATGTTTTCGAGGTGAGAAGTTTTCATGGACTAGTGAGTTTCTACAGGAAATTCATCAGGAATTTTAGTGGAATTAGCGCAAAAATGATGGACACAGTCAAGAAAAGACATAAATCTTTTCATTGGACTGAAGCGACAGAGAATAGCTTCAATCTGTTGAAGCGGAAGATCATAGAGAGACCGGTGTTGGTGTTTCCATATTTTCAGAAAGTTTTCCAGGTAAAGTGTGATGCAAGTGGCTTTGCCATAGGAGCGGTCTTAAGTCAGGAGAACATGCCAATTGCATATTTCAGCGAGAAGTTGGATGAGGCCAAGGTGAAGTATTCAACGTATGATAAAGAATTTTATGCCATCATACAGGCGTTAAAGAAGTGGAGGCATTACTTGATACCCAAGGAATTTGTTCTGTATAGTGATAATCATGCACTACAGTTTGTAAGTCAACAAGAAAAGTTGAATCAAAAACATGTTAAATGGGTAGAGTATATCCAGAATTTTACATTTGTAATTAAACACATTTCAGGGACTGCTAACAAAGTGGCTGATGCTTTGAGCAGGAAATGTTTGTTGTTGCAGGAGTTCCGAGTCAAAACCTTGGGTTTTGAAAATCTAAAGGACATGTATGCAGGTGATGCAGATTTTGCAGAGGCATACGAGGCAGCTGAGAATCCAATTCTCAGAGACAGAAGCCCGTGGATGGATTACCTGATCCAAAATGGACTGTTATTCAGAGGAAATCAATTATGCATTCCACATTGCTCCATGAGGGAGAATTTGCTAAAAGAAAAGCATAGTGGCAGATTAGCAGGACATTTTGGCCACGATAAGACATTTGCAAAGCTGAGTGAAGCCTATTTCTGGCCTAAGATGTGAACAAATGTCAAGAAGTTTGTTGACAGGTGCAGGATTTGTCAGCATTCAAAGGGCAGAAAGCAGAATGCGGGATTCTATCAATCCTTACCCATACCTGAGAGGCTGTGGGATGAAATCATCATGGATTTCGTATTAGGATTGTCGAGGACGCAAAGAGGACATGATTCAATATTTGTGGTGGTTGACAGGTTCTCAAATATGGCACATTTTATTCCATGCCATAAGACCAGCGATGCGACTCATATCGCAAACCTTTTTTTCAAGGAGATCGTTAGACTTCATGGTATACCCAGAAGCATTGTATCGGACAGGGATACAAAGTTCATTGGACATTTCTGGAGGACACTGTGGAAGAAAATGGGGAATAACTTAATGTTCAGTTCTTCCTATCATCCACAGATAGATGGGCAGATAGAGGTGGTCAACAAAAGTCTTGGAGATTTACTCAGAAGCCTGGTGACAGAGCACCACAGCAGCTGGGACAATGTGTTGCCACAGGCAGAGTTCGCGTACAACGATTCAGTGAATCGAAGTACAGGCAAAAGCCCATTTGAAATTGTATATGGCAGGCAGCCGAGAGGAGTATCTGAACTTAGGGATTTAGAACAGATAATCACAAAGAGTGCAAGCGCTGAATAATTCGCAGAAGCGATGGAGGAATTTCACAGTAGAGTGAAGCAGCGATTGCTGGAAACGAACCAGGAATACAAGTGCAGAGCAGATCAACATCGAAGACGACTTCAATTCGAAGTTGGTGATCTAGTTTTGGCACATCTAAGGAGAGAAAGGTTCCCAAGGGGAACATACAACAAACTGAAAATGAAGAAAATTGGGCCATGCAGAGTCCTGAAGAAATTGGGAGAAAGTGCTTATGAGATTGAATTGTTGGATGACATCGAAATATCTACGACATTCAACATTTCAGACTTATATCCATATAAGGCTGAGGAAACAGGAACTAGAAATGAGGAGAAGCCAAAGATCCAGTGGAAGAAGCAGATGTCGATGTCAGAAAGGCCACAGATGGAGCGCATACTTGACAAGAGGGTCAGTAAAAGAACCAGATGGAAGCAATACTTCGAGTATCTGGTGAAGTGGAAAAATCATCCAGTGGAGGATGCCAGCTGGGAGACAGAAGAAGTTATCCAAAAGCATGGACAGACCATGCAGAAGCTCATGGACAGGAGCCCATGAATGTTTTCAGGACGAGGAGTATGATGCAGGAGCATCACCAACTCAGCAAGCGTGGAGCCAACGCATGTGTTTTTTTTACACATGACATAGAAGCTTGATAACTCTTTTTGAATTTTCAATTAAGATGAAGCGCCATATCCTTCAATGAAACATTTATGAAGGAGCCCCTGTTGTATTGTAGTAGACCTCGAGCCTTACGCTCTTGTCTGAATTAGAGAGGAGGCATTTAATCTAGTTAATGCAGGTAGATAGAGGTTTTAAGTTTAGATTAGACAGTTTAGAGTTTGAGAGGGAAAACGGATATATACACCTTCCTTTGTACATTATTCAGGATTCATATTATTCAGGGGGCAAGAAGAGAGAGCAAGCAGAGAATTTGTGAAGATCACCCATGTATAGATGTTTTTGAATTAATAGAAGAGAGTCTTTGATTCAATTTCATGGCAGGTGTTGTTTCTCTGTGTATGTTGTTTATGTGCTCATGAATGTTTGTTTCTATTATGCATTTGCTTTGAATATGCTGTGCATGAGGATTTCAGGGTTTTTAACTGAAGTCTAAGAGAGAGAGGAGAGAATAAGTTTCAATTGTTTCTCTGTATGAGCCAGGAGATTCCTGCATAGAGTGAAGTTGAATTCATCCGCGTAGAGTGCGTTGATGAGGCTCGACAATTAAACCCTTATTCTCATTCACCCAGAAGTTGGTTTAGGTTGGTAGAGTCGTACAGGGAAGGTGCATGCTGAACTTGAAGTCTCAGTGGCTAGTCTGAGCAAAGGAAGGCATAGACTACTGTTGTCAGAAGTACACAGAGTCTGAGAGATTCAACACTTTGAGAGTTGTTGAAGGTCGAGCAAGAGAAGTGTGCACAAAGTCTCTGAGAGAGTCAGAGTGAATAAGCTCAAGAGGGATAGAACCTTTGGAATATCATTGAAAGGGAACGTAGAAAGTTCAGGCTGAGGAAGGTTCGAGCAGGAGATGCAGGTGCAGATGTCAGAAAACAAGTGCTGATAAGGAATACTTAGTCATTCCCGGGAGATCCTCGAGAGGGAGAAATCGACGGTTAGGATTCACCGAGGGAACTAGCAAAATCTCGTCAGCCGTCAGATCGTGTGGAGTTGCACAGGGTTTAAGCCCCAGCGAGAAGAGGAGGAGTCATCAGGAATTTTCTCATCGGGATATCGGGGTTTCCATGGTCCGAAAACTTGGGCAGAATGAAATCGCGACCCGCAATTTCCTGGAAGGATCTCAGTCGTTGATCTCAAGTGGACACGTGTCAAACATCAGGAGCGTCGGGGTTCCGTCCATCGGGATATCGGGTTTTCCGAGGACGTAGAAATATCGCATATTGAAATCGCGATCCGCGATTTCCCGACGAGTGCTTTGAACCGTTCATCGTCGAGGACACATGGCAGGAGATCTGAGTGAGTCATTGTTTGGAGGCATCGGGGTTTCCGGAGTGGAGAAACGCTTGCAGATTGAAATTGCGATTGGCGATTTCCCGATGAGGTCTGAACCGTTGATCGGAGGGACACGTGGCGAGAGATCCCGAGGAATCGGGGTTCGACATTTCGGGATTTTTGTTGTTGAAAGAATCGCTGCAGGAGGAGTTCCGAAACTCCGAAACGCGATAGCCATACAATTGTGTGTTGAGTGGAGGACAGTCATTAGAAGATTGAACCTTGCCTTAAGGTGACGATAGGTGGCATCAGGGATTTGGGGAGGCAGTGAAACACCACATCACATATGCCGAATTCTCGATAGGGAAACCCTCGACAGGAACAAGGAAGCGTTGGCATTGAGACCCATCGGGTTTCGGGGTTTTGAAATACCCATTTATCACGAGTGCAGGACTCACGATCCCGCGAGGTCCAATTTCCTGATATAACACAGGGGATTGATAATGATAGCTCTGTGGGTAGAGGAAAGTCCTGATAGGGGGATTTGGAGAGTGTTTCAGCTCTTCGGGCTAAAGGGAAAAGAAGGTCCTGGTAGTTGCAGACGTGCCCTGGGTGGTGCGTTGAAATCACCGGATGCTCGGTGAATCGGAACTTGTTCAAGGCTATTGAATGCGACAAATAGATCAGTGGTGGATACTTGCGAGAAGAAGGGGTTTGTTGTCACTAAGCTTGTTAATTTTCTGGTGTGCTTGTTTCTTTTGATTCCTTTTTCATCAAATAAAAATGAAATACATTTAATCATTGTCTACGAGATCAAAAGGTCTTGCACTGAACCACCTCCAGCACGCCCGAAAATGAAGTTTTGTTTGTGATAAACTTCATATGTTATTCTTGCAAATATCAGATGATTGTATTGTTCATATCAACTGCCAAAGGTCTTTTAACATGTCAAACAATAAAAAAATGGAGGAGCTTTTGTACATTGTCAAATCCGAACATGTACACTTCCAATGCCACTTTCAACTCCTTCATGAGACCGATCCCCAGATTGCCTTCTTGGTCTTCCTCCTGAAACATTGCACGGTAGGCCTTTTTATCTACACTATAAACCACCTCGCCTGTCTCCTCCCAAGCAACTTCCAACGCTATATCCTCGTAGTTTTCTTTGAAAATGTTGGAGGTTAGAGGATTCGAACACGTGACCTGTTACTAGTCTAACACCATGGGGAAGGTCGGATACCAATCTGACTGCGTTGTTAGCAACCTGCACACGACAACCGCCTGCACATGCCAACAAGAGAGTAAGTTAGTAGCCTGCACACGCCAACAAGAGAGTAAATTTGATTTGACCTCTCCAGATAGAGTTAGCGGCCTGCATTTGATATCAGTGGCTTATTACATTCAATTCTTCATGATATCAATGTGAAAGAACCCATAAATTTATGTTCTAATTTATGTTCTGTAGATTGAGCCCATTTCCCCACACTAATATCAAATCGTTGAATATTTCTGAATATT
>ML779670.1:1090925-1108755 GCA_009831015.1 Picea engelmannii
GAGGTTGGAGCATGATGAGAGGTTGTGAAATTTTTGGAAGATAATTCTTGTGATAGTTTTCTTTGAGCATTTGTGCTTTGTTGTTCTTGGAGTCACAGGCACGGAGGGCCAAGAAACCGAAAGGTTTCTTGGAGCTAGGAAGCCGGCTAGGCTCCTAGTTGGCAGAGAGGATTCTGTTTTTTCACTCTGGGCAAGCGGGAAAAGAATACTTGGAAGCGCCCAGGACTACATTACAACTGATGAGATTCTACAAACTAAGGATGAGGTATTTTTCAGTGATATTTTGTTATTGATATTTTGAGTATACTTATGTTTTAAGTTCTTAAATCTTAAAGTTAGACTACTACTTATTTCATCATGTTATTAGATTTATCATTGAGAAGATGTAGAAGAAATGTGTAAATAAAAATCAATGAAATAATGCTAAAACAAAGTTGTTAATGTGAAAGTATTTAAATAAATAGTTAATTGCTTAGCATCCTGTGGAAGGGTGCTACACACAGGCCAAAAAACCACAAAGCTCAGCACAAATGTGGATTGACCAACCAGCCATATGCGGTCCAGCACTACGTGGCCACCACAATCATCTAGGAATACAAACACAACCACCCAAAACTGGTGATGGACAGGCGCTACAGGATAACAAGGCTCAACAATTACGGGATGCATCAGGCTTCTCAGCAAGCTACACAGGAGCCATGGCTCAGTTCATGAATTTCCATTAGTTTTCGAGTGCTTCGATCTTCTCATCCAAGCTACACAGGAGACACAACTCAGTTCATGGATTTGGTTTCAGAGATGCGTGAGGGTGTGCAGAGGTCGATGATGGAGGTCCAACGGTTTCAGATGGAGAATGGCGAATGGAGGGTTGAACCCCAAACTCAGGTGATGGATGTCGATATGTAGAACGAACCCCCAACATGGCTTATTTTCTGGGTTAAATTGCATGCGCATGGGTCAACACATGTCGCCCATGAAGTTGCATGCACTCCATCAGCATGCATTCCTCTCTAGGAACTTAGGACAAAACATATATATTTACACATTACTTTGGAATAATAATAAATTATTATTCCCAAGGGCTTAAGCCCCCAAGATTATCCCCTCTTTCTTACCTTTCAGCCCCCTCTCCCTTACCCAAGCTTTGTGGAAGCTTAGTCCCCCATCACTCATTCACCGCGGTCGGTCCACACACAGGGATGTTTATCTTTTATTAATAATGTGCATAATTACATGTACAAAATCAGGCTCGTGGCCTTTAACCCTTAGTCTCTCCAACCTAATAAACACATAATCCTATCAGCTTATCAATACTCAGCTCACCAACCTACAAAACATGATTTAAAATTCATAAGCTTGATTACAACTTGGATCATCCTTTGGGATATTACAATCCCCTCCCCTTATTTTTGCACTGTCCTCAATGCAACTTTCACACAACATCCACAAGATTTTCAAAATCTTCAAAAAGATGAGGGTACTCTACCCACATAGCATCCTCATGCTTTCATGTCGCGTCCTCGGGACCTTACTAGGTCCATTAGACCTTTACAAGTCCTATAGCTCGATTATGGAGCTATTTTATTTTCCTATCCAATATGCACACAGGATGCACGTGCATGACACCTTCTTGCTCCACCTAAATCACATTCCAATCGATAACATGAGTACCATCAGGTACATACTTCTTAAGAAATGAAGCATGAAACACATTGTGTACAGTCATGGATGCAGGTAATGCAAGCACATATGCAACTGGCCCAATTCTTTCTAGAATTTCAAATGGCCCACAAAATCTGGCTGCAAACTTGGCGCAATTTCCTAGCTTCAGGGAAATTCTATTAGCTTTTACTTTCAGGAAAACATGGTCACCCACTTTAAACTCTCTGTGGGTTCTGTTTTTATCAGCATAACTTTTCTGCCTGTCTTGGGCAGCCTTCAAATTCTGTTTAATTTTTAACATTTTTTCTTCTATCTCCTTGAGCAACTCTAGCCCAACTATTTCTTTTTTAGCTGGATTAGCCCATCTTACTAGAGTATTTCACTTTCTTCCATAAATCACTTCAAACGGGATCATCTTCAACAAAGCTTCATACCCATTGTTGTAGGCAGATTCTACCAAGTTCAGGTAGTCTTCCCATTTCGATGGTTTGTCCATCACATACATTCTCAGTATGTCTTATATCACTCAATTCACTCGCTCTGTCTGCCCATCCGACTGAGGATGGCAGGCTGTACTGAAATTCAGATTCATTCTGAATCCCTTGAACAACCCCTTCTAGAAATTTGAGGTGAATTTTGGGTTTCTCATGGACACAATTGTCTTGGGTATTCCTTGCAATCATGCCACTTCCTTCATGAAAATATCAGCGACATTCGATGCCTTCTAAGTAGTCCTTAATGGAATGAAATGGGCAGATTTCGTAAGCTTGTCCACCACCACCATAATTAAATCGTTTTGCTTTCTGGTCTTGGGCAATCCCATGATGAAATCCATTTCCACTACTTCCCATTTCCACTCAGGAATGGGTAAAGGTTGTAGCAACCCTGCTGGGTTCCTTTGATGAGCTTTAAACTTCTGGCATTCCATACATATCGTGATGTATTCAATGATCTCTTTATTCATACCTGGCAAAAAGTACTGGCTCTTGACTGTTGTCATAGTCTTCAGATATCCAGGGTTCCTAGCATAAGTCACGTTATGCATTTCTCTTAGAATTGCAAGTTTCAAACCTTGGACATTGGTTATATACACTATGTTCTTATACATAAGTATTCCATCATCTTCCAAGGTGTAATTTTCCTCTTTCTGTGGTCTCTCACTATGTTGTAGCTTTGCTACCAAGTCTCTGTACTGCAAATCTCCATTTGCAACTTCCAAAATTCTATACTTAATATTAGTCCTATACATGTTAATGGCTGAAGCATGCAAGTCGTGCACATTTTTGCTGAGTGCATCAGCCACCTTGTTTTCCTTCTCTTTGATATGCTTGATATCAAAGTCATATTTGCACAGAAACTCCAACCACCTACTCTACCTAGCGTTTAGAGTGGGCTGGTCAAACAAGTATTTCAGACCGTTGTGGTCTTTTCTCAACTCAAATTTCCTCCCCACGAGGTAATGCCTGCATTTCTTTAGTGCGTGAGCTATTGCTACCAGCTCCAAATCAGTAGTTGCATAATTATTTTCATTCTCTTTCAGATTACTAGACTCATAACAGATTACGAGTCCATTATGGCTGAGGACTCCTCCCAACCCTTCTTTACACACATCTGTACACACCATGAAATCCAGATTTGGATCTGCAATCCTCAGGATTAGAGCATTGGTTAAAAATTTCTTAAATCACTGGAATCTTTTCTCATGCTCTTCAGTCCACTAATTTTTTTTCTCCTTCCTTTTCTAGGAAGTGATGGGGTAGGCTATCTTTGAGAACCCTGCGATAAACCTTCTATAATAGCTTGCTAGACCCATAAAGGATCTAAATTTCATCACATTCTTTGGCGCTGACCATTCTCTGATGGCCTCAACCTTATTAGGATCCATGATGATCCCTTCTTCTGAAATGATGTGCCCCAAGTAATGGCTCTACCTTTGATAAAATGAGCATTTTCTCAACTTGACATATAGTCGGTGCTCCCTTAGCACCTGCAACACCATCCTCAAATGTTGTTTGTGCTCCTCTTCCGACTTGGACTACACTAGAATATCATCCAAAGAGATTATAATGAACTTATCCAGCCATTCTCTGAACATTCCATTCATAAGGAACATAAAGACAACAGGTGCGTTCAACAGCCCAAATGACACCACTGTGAATTCGTAATGGTTGTACCTTGTTTTGAAGGTGGTCTTGCAGATATCTTCATCCTTAATTCTCACCTGGTGATATCCTGATCTGAGGTCTATCTTCAAAAATATCTTTGCACCTTTCCACTGATCGAAAAGATTGTCAATCCTCGATAGAGGATACTTGTTCTTAATAGTTACTTTGTTTAATTGTCTAAAGTCAATACACAACCTCAACGTTCTATCCTTCTTATTTACAAATAGAACCGAGGAACCCCAAGGCGACACACTTGGACAAATGTACCCCTTCCTCAGAATCTCTTCAAGATGCAACTAAAGTTCCTTCAGTTTTGGGGTGCTCATTCTATAAGGAGCTTTCGACACTGGAGCTACTCTAGGCATCAAATTTACAAAGAAATCAATATCTCTTTTCAGAGGTAGTCCTGGCACCTCCTAAAATACATCCTCGAACTTTGTTAGTACCACATGGTCTCCAGTATTTGAGACCTCATCCCTAGATGCTTCCTTCACATGGGTTGTAAACAACTGACAACCTTTCCTGTAGCATTTCTTCAACTGTAATGCTGAAATTTCTCTGACAACAATAGATCTGGGAATTCCTTGGACTCTTTTCTGATTCCCCTCCTCATTCAGGTAGGTGAATGCCTTGTCACGACAATCTAAGATGGCATGGTGCTGGTCTAACTAGTCCATCCAAATTAGACAATCATAAGAGCCTAAAGGAAATACATTCAGGTCTTCCTTAGTACTTAGTCCATTCATTTCCATAGGGCATGATTTAACCGACTCAACAAATTTCCTCTTGGCTCCTATAGCTAGCTGCACCAGCCAAGACTTCTCATAATTTAATTTTGGCAAACACAAACTTTCCACCATTCTAGGATCTATATAACTATGGCTAGCCTTTGAATCAATTAAAACAGTAAGGGTATGGTTGTTAATCATACTTTCCACTTCAATGATGTGCGACTGAAATTCAGCTTGCTTGGTGTCTAGGGCTGCATAGATCCTTGGCATTCTACTGCCCATGTCCTCCACTATTTTAGCCTGTTGAACATTGTGGATGGCTCTCTCTATATAATTTTTATGGGGGAAATCCATGTACCTATGATTTCCTTTACAACCCGAACACTCCATAGGTGTCTTCCTTGGCAATTGACCACCCACTTCAGCCTTTCTGGGCTCTCTAAAAGATGGATGTCCCAAAGGACTATTTCATAAAAAGGGAGGCTTGTTTCCCTTCTACCTATGTTCCTTCTTGAACTTCTTCTTGTCTTCCCAAGCCTTGTGGAAGGTATTATTTTCTCTCTATTGTTCATATAAACATTTCACTCTTCTTATGGTTTCTTCCATAGACTTAGGGTCATCATACTAAATCTTGTCACCAATGGAAGGTGGCAGTCCACTCAGATACCTCTGAATCTTGACAGCTTCATCCTTGATGAACAGAACATACTTCTGCAGTTCCAAAAATCTTCACTCATATTCATCAATGGTCATTCTTCCCAGTTTGAGTTGAAAGAAATCCTTCATTTTTCTGTCCTAGTATGTTTTGGTTAAGTATTTCTTCTTGAAATACCCCTTGAATTCCTTCCAAGTAACATCCTTCTCTCTGATGTGTTGTACTTGCACAAACTAACCCCACCACATGGATTCTTTTCCTTTCAACTGACACATCACAATTCTTCCTTCAACATGAGGGGAATAATTCTACAATTGGAAGTACTTCCTCATGCCTGGAAGCCATGTTTCAACATCTTCCTCCTTCCTGTGTTCTCCATCGAATGTAGGAGGATTAATCTTGTTCATTTATCCCTTAAGCTCATCCACTCCATATCTAATGAGCTTTCTAGTAGGAGACGGGCTTGAATTATGGTGTGCCTCCTTACTGGAATGCTTCGGGGAGTGGTGACGATTCCTGCTAACGCTTTTGGCTCTTCTTTTCCTCTCAGGGGTTCTACGACTCCCTGATTTGTTGGATTCATACTCCTTGTCCACCTTGTTTTCCATTCTCTCCAAACACTTCATCAACCTCAGGTTGAATTCTTCTTGGTTTTCCCTAGCTTTCATGAGCTTTCTGTTATCTTCTCGGTAAGTTTGGGCATCTGTCTGCAGATGTTTGATGATTTTCATCATTCTCTCTTCCCTTTCAACCTCTTGGTCATGTCCACTGAAGTTCGATTCATCAATTTCCAAATGGACATCTACTCATTTTACTTTGTTCTTTGAATAGCACACATCCCATGCCTCTTCCATTTATGTACCTGGCATCGATTCATGGTGGTCCTGACACTCACTGAAATCTACACACACAACGTGCAGTCAACCGAAATTTGTCCGGCCTTAAACCCTTAAAAAAACTAAAACATTCATAAACCAACGCGAATAAGAAAACATTTCAATTCCATGAATTTTCTGATCTCTGTTCGTCTCTGCAAAATTTTGGGTGATAGATCCCATTTCGTAGTCCCCAACCCATGCGACCACAGGCCGTTATCAATAGCTAAATGTTAGGTGCTACTCGAGCTTTGAGCTTTCGACTTTTGGAGATTTTAAAAGAACACTCCACTACCTCCTAGAGTTTCAATTACCGAACTTACGAAGTCAGGTGGATCAATGATCCACGTTTACCCATCCTCCAATGGCTGAAATCCATCATGGTCTTTTTATCTTCTAAGTTTTTGAGACTTCAGGACTCAGAGTTTTGGATTTTGGAATTGTATACTCCCACCCTTGCTTCCCTCTCCAACTCCCAACTTTCGAACTTCTGACCTTTCTAGCCTCTGCACCCACAACAAAGTTTTCACCAATCATAGTGGTGACATCCAATGTACTTAAGAAGGTCAACATTACCTCAGGTGATTCCTTCCAGCCCTACTATGTCTGCTTTTCCTCTGGGGCCCTCTGGCACATCGTACAGATCTTGTGGGTCCACATCCATCAAAGTGACATCCACTCGACCCACCACTTCGGCTCTTCAGGATTTCGCAATTTTGGGCTTCAGGAGTTTGTGCATCAGAACATCCCACTTCTCCCGACAGTCGAACTCTCGAAATGCCGAAATTATTCCTAGAAAATTAATGGTCCATATCTCTCCTTGATCAATGGTGGTGATCTAATCATGAATTCATGTTTCGCGAATTCTCACGAACTTTCCCTTTGACCTTTTTAAGTCATGAGTCAGCAAAAGGATGATCGCTCTCCACGCGTCCCTTCTGATGGACGGTCTTGATGAAGTCGGGACTTCACGTATCATGATATCCACACTCTTGTGCAACTCCAAAAGGTTTTAAACCTTGTGCACGTTCCCTAGATCCAACGACTATTGGTCCACATGCTCAGATATGATCTCTTTTGCATGCTCTCCTAAATGTTTGGACGTGAATTAGATGGTCTAGATCTTCTCCGCACAACTAATCTATGGCTGTAGTTTTATTCTACCACTATTCTTCCTGAGCTTCTTGACATGGCCAAGTAATTCCTTGGCACTCAGAGACAATATAAGGTACGAAATTACTCCTTGAGACATAATTTCCTCTTGAAACCTTGGGTCCAAAGACCACTTATCTGACCCATCTAGGCTCAGCATTAAAACCTTGGGCTCTGAACTTGAATTTTGTCTACTTTGGCAACAATTATTTCCGAAACTTTTTCTTCAACTTCCACTAACATGGCCCATCCAGGCTCAGTGTTGTAACCATGCTCTAATACTAGTTTGTAACATCCCCAACCATCAACCCACTTGTTGGGAAACTCTACTACGTGGAACATTCTTGTACTCATATATAAACATGCATATTAAATTTAATTAACAGATTTAAGTAAACAACTCAGAGAAAACACATAATTACTGCTAACATACATAATCCATAATATTAACAATAATTCATGACTACGGTGGAATACATGATGATCATACAAGCATCACAAACATGCATCACATATAGGTTAAGTATAGAATTAACACTTATCTTTTAAACTGGTGTAACTCCACCAACTGCGTGGAGACCTTCCACGAACCTCCCAACCTTAGACTGCATTGCTCATCACTCTTAGTAGTAGGTCACCCCCTAGCTGGGACTAATCTCCACCGGGAAAGGAAGTCCTAGTCTAGGCAAGGTCAACAAGATTACACATAATTACAAAGGAAGGATTATCTCCCAGGAGTCACTTACGCCCACTGCTCACAGACTCTCATTCTCCACATGCTTGTCCCACCCCAGGAGTAGACACCTTCATTGTCACCAAGACAGTCCTTCGGCTGCTAAACCTCCCTTACCTTGGGATTCAAAAACAGACCGGATCGGAAGTCTTCGATCTCTGTGGTAGCTACATGACTCCTTCCAAGAGTTCTCACTTCCTCCATGCACTTTCTCACTTGGAGAGAGTCGCTCATAGACTTGGTAACCTACCTCTTCAAAAACAACCACCTCCCTCACCTGGAGGGAGAGGTTTAGACACAGGCTAGACAACCACGAAGCTCAACATGAACGTGCATTGACCAGCAAGCCATAGTGGCCACCACAGTCATCTGGGAATATAGACATGACCACCCAAAACTGGTGACAGACAGATGTTATATCATAACAAGGCTCAACAATTACGGGATGCATTGGGCTTCTTAGCAAGCTACAAAGGAGCCATGACTCAGTTCATGAATTTACACTGGTTTTGGGTGTGTCAGGCTTCTCAGCCAAGATACACAGGAGACACAACTCAATGCATGGCTTTGGTTTCAAAGATGAGTGAGGGTGTGCAGAGGTCGATGATGGAGATCCAATGGTTTCAAACAGAGAATGGAAAATGGACGGTTGAACCCCAAACTTAGGTGATGGATGACGGAATGCAGAACGAACCACCAACACAACTTATTCCCTGGGTTAAATTGCATGCGCCTGGGTCAACACATGTCACCCATGAAGCTGCATGCGCTCCATCAGCATGTGTTCCTCTCCAAGAACTTAGGAAAAAACATATATATTTCCATAGTACTTTGGAATAATAATAAATTATTATTCCCAAGAGCTTAAGCTGCCAAGATTAGCCCCTCTTTCTTACCTTTCAGCCCCCACTCCCTTACCCAGGCTTTGTGGAATATTAGTCCCCCATCACTCATTCATCGTGGTCGATCCACAAGTAGGGATGTTTATGTTTTATTAATAATGTGCATAATTGCATGTACAAAATTAGGCTCTTGACCTTTAACCCTTAGGCTCTCTGACCTAATAAACACATAATCCTATCAACTTATCAATACTCAGCTCACCAGCCTATAAAACATGATTTACAATTCATAAGAATGATTACAATAGGGCTCTTCCTTTGGGATATTACAATCAATATCCACTAAAATTTCCTAGCCAAGGCCTTACTCAATGACAGAAGGTCACTAATTCCCGATCCTCCTAAGTACTTAGGAAAATAGACATTATACCAAACCAAAAGTACCGATTCATTTTCATGATTGGTACATCTCTAAAACAAGTTTCTTTAAATTCCTTTAATGGATCCTATAACATTTATAGGATATTACAACACACAGAATAGGTGTAAATGCATGGCCTATAGAATATGTTTAATGAGAAGAACTTCCCTTGCCATGGGTAGGAAGCAAAAGATTTGGTTGTTTAATTTATGTTGTAACCTTCTCAGGAGATCCTTATAGGGTATATTACTATGAGAACTTTCTACTAGGGGATAATTGAGGTACATAGAGGATAGAGAGCCTCTTGGAAAGCATAAAATATGGGTAATTTTCAGGTACAAGATCTATTATAATAAAAAAATAAATAAACATGATAGAGAATAAGAACAGAGAAACACAATATATGAAACTGAAGCACTAAAATAATACCTTTATTGATAGGAAACAATGTTCACTTGTCTCTTCGATGGGGAAACCTTCAAAAGAGCAATGCTCTATTACAATACATCTCAAGACAAAACTTCTCATTCCCTCGACTCCTATTTATACTAAATTTGTCTACCAGAAAAAAAAATCTATAGGAAGATCTTTTAGACGTAGACTCTTCCATTAGGTCTTCTTACATTTGACTTGTTCTTCTTTATTACTATACCTTATTAATATTGTCATTTATTGCATGGAAAATATATTATTCTACCTACATGAGGGGTTAGGGAGGTTAGGTCCCTAACATGCCCTCCTCCTTGAAAATAGTCTTGTCCTCAAGTCTTGAGATGAGGAAGTTGTTGCACAATGGTAGTTGGCTCCCGCATGGCATCAGATGGAGTTGTATTTTTCCACTATACTACCACTTCCTTGATGGTGTAATGATGGAGATGATGCTCACACTGGTTGAAGAATTCTCGTTGTTGCAACTAGATGGAGCCTTCTTCATCTAGCTAGGGGAGATTGGTTTGATTTTGGCCCTTAGTTCCAATCACTTTCTTCAAGCATGAGACATGAAAACAAGATGGAGCTTAGAATGACCTGGAAAAGGTAACTGGTAGGTGACTGGTCCCAAGCGCTTGAGAATTGTATAAGGATCATAAACTTTAGGTGCAAGTTTCTGACAATGTTCATCCTTGAGTGAAGTCTTCTTATAAGTTTGTATTCGAAGAAACACTTGGTTCCCTTAGGCAAATTAACGTTTGGAACAACCTTCATTTTATTTTTTCTTTATGCGATTATGAGTGATTACCAAATTCTCTTTGAGGGAATGGAGAATATCCTCTTGAACTATAAGGTTTTGGTCAACCTCCTGAACCTTCAAGACACTTGTCATGTATGAGAGAACCTAGGGTGGATTTTCTCCATATACTTCTTAAAAGGAGTCATGTGAGTAGTTGTATGGTAAGAGGTGTTGTACCACCATTCATCCACGGGTAACAATTGAGCCCAATAAGTTTTCCTCTTAGATGAAAAACATCTCAAATATGTTTCCAAACACTTTTTAAAAATTAATTTTTTCCATGAGTTTGAGGATGATAGGCTATGTTGAGATGCAATTGGGTTCCCTATAGCCTGAACAATTCTTACCAAATATTTCCGGTGAAAGTGGGATCTCAATGAGAAACAATAGAATGAGGTATGCCATGAAGTTTGAAGATATGATCCATGAAAAGTTGAGCCACCGTGGAGGCAGTAAATGGGGGTTGAAGAGAACATAAATGAGAATACTTGGAAAGACAATCAACTAACACCATTATGACTAACTTATTGCCCAATTTAGGTAATCTGGTAATGAAATCCATATAGATATTCCTCTAAATAATGGGTGGAATCATAAGCGGTTGTAGTGTGTCAGGGGCTTTGACTATTTCTCCCTCGTTACGTTGACAAACCTCACATTCTTCCACAAAAGTGCAGACGTATTGTTTCATACCATATTATAAAAAAGAAAGTTTGAGACTATCATAGGTTTTGGTAAACCCTGAGTGCCCAGTTGTGGGTGTAGAATGAAGCTTATAAATTACTGTGTATTTAAGTTGTGACTGTTTACTTAAATACATATGACCTTTGTAGTGAAGCTCATCATTGTGCCAAGTGTACCCTAGGGAAACTAGATAATTGGCTTGCAATTGTTGGATTAAACAAAAACGTTTGGGCTCTTGCAACCATTCCTAATGAACAACTTGGAGCCAATATGGTAAAATGAAGGAGAGGGAAAAGAGGGACCCTTCATCTTCATATTTTTTTGAAAGAGTGTCAGACACCAAATTGTCTTTTCCTTTCTTGTAAATGATTTCATAATCATATCAAAATATCTTAGTCGCCCATTTTTGTTGCTCCAGCGATGAAAGACATTGCCCCATAAAACACTTGAGGCTATGATGATGTATCTTAATTTGGAAGAATTTCCCTAATAGATAAGGGCGTCAAAGATTCACTAGATGAAAAATAGCCAACATTTCCTTTTCATAGATCGATTGGCCCAAATGTCGCTCTGACGAGTTTTTGTTGGTAAAGGCCAAAGGTCGGCAATGTTGCATAAGGACTACTCCAATTACTCTCCCTAAAGCATCACATTCTAGGAAAAAGGTCTTTGTGAAGTTGGGAAGGGTTGGGACATGAGTGGTGCATATAGCCTCCTTCAAGGCTTGGAATGAATGATCAATTGTTGGCTTCCAAGAGAAAACATTATTTTTAAGGAGAACAGTTAGAGGCACTATAATTTTTCCATAATTCTTAAAAAAATTGTAATAATAGCATGTTAAACCCAATAAATAACACAGTCTTTTGCAAGTCTTAGGGCAAGGCCAATCCTGCATATCTTCAATCTTCTTAGGATCCACCTCGACACCATCCTTTCGAACAATATGACCCAAGTACTCGACTTCTGAGGCTCCAAAAACAAATTTAGATTGTTTGAGGAAAAGTTGGTGCTGAGAGAGTAGACAAAGAACTCAATCCACATGAGCAATATGGGCTATCCGTGTTTTACTATAGATGAGAATATCCTCAAAGAAAACTAAGACAAAATGATGGAAGACATGATTCATGAGGCTTTGGAAAGTGGAGGGAGAATTAAACAAGCCAAAGGGAATGACCAAGAAATCATAATGTCCCTCATGAGTTCAAAATGTAGTCTTAGGAATATCTGCATCTTTCATACATATCTAGAGGTAGCCAGAACAAAAATCAAGTTTAATAAAGAACTGGGCACCACTTAATTCATTCAAGAGATAATCAATCACAGGAATGAGTGATTTGTCTTTGATGATGAGTTTTTTTTAGGGATCAAAAGATATGACACATGCTCCAAGATCCTTCTTTCTTAATTACCATGATGATGGGAGAATATTAGGGGATAGTACTAATATGTATAACACCTACGACGTGAAATTCTTGAACAATTTTCTCAATTTAATTTTTTTGGGAAAAGGGATGACGATAGGCATGAACATTGGGAGTAATGATGATGGGGACGAGGGGAATGGAATGATCATGAACACCATGGGAAGGGGGAAGTCCCTGGGGTGTGAAAAAATTACTTTGATGTGTGGAGAGGATGGATTGGAGTTAGGGATGCATAGAGAGTGTCTCAATGGCTTGAATGGAATGGAGTTGTGCAATAATGAAAGAATGAACTTTTTTGAGGAGATTTTACATGTGATGGGAATGGATGATCTCAAGGGAGCGTGTTGTGATTCCTTGGAAATTACATTGTTGTCCATTCTGGTTGAATTGCATAGTTCAATCCTTAAAATCCATGATAATGGTGACAAGAGTCCTTAACAATTTGATACCCAACACAATGTCACAACCACCCATGTCTATAGCAAACATATGAGATTTCATGTTGTAGTGACCAATTTGGAGAAGTAAACTTTCACAACTCCACCCACATTTCATGAACCCTCTTTTGGAAATCATGATTTTAATGTTGTTGAGTGGACGAATATAACAATTAGTTTCTTTTGCAATGAGTTGATGAATAAAATTATTGGTGATGCCATTGTAAATGAGAATGATGACCTTCCAATGCTTAATGTAACCAATTAGCTTGAGGGTTTGGGGAGCAAAGAAACAAGTGAAATCATTTAGGAAAATGACCAGTTCGAATTATAGGGGGTCTGAGGGTGGACTAAGGTCATTGGGTTCAGGTGACTAGGCCACAGGGGAGCCTCTACCTCTTCTTCAGAAACATCCTCAAATATGGCCATACAAAGCTTTTGTTCCTTACACTTGTGCCCATGGAAATATTTTTTATCAAAATGATAATAAATTCCCTTTTGTTACCATTCCACCATTTCTTCCCGGGTCAATTTATAGATCTTTATTGGAGTGGAAGAAGGGGAGAGAGTTACTTGTTTAGGGTGAGGAATAAAGGAGGGCTTTTGGGTTTGAGAAGATATCGGTACCAAGTGCTTGAGAACTATATAAGGACCATAAAATTTAGGCCCAAGTTTTTGACAATGTTCATCGTTGAGTGAAGTATTCTTATAAGGTTGCATTCGAAGAAATTCCTGGTTCCCTTCAACAAAATGACATTTGGAACAACCTTGATCTTCTTTTTGCTTCATGTAATTATGAATGAATACCAAATTCTCTTTGAGGGAACAAAGAATAGCCTCTCAAGCTATAAGGTTTTTTCAACCTCTTGAACCTTTGCGACACCTAGCATGTATGAGATAAATGAAGTTGGATTTTGTCCATATACTGCCTAAAAAGGATTAAAGGATTCATGTGAGTAGTTGTATGGTAAGAGGTATTGTACCACCATTCATCTAGTGGTAAAAATTGAGCCCAATGATTTTTCCTCTTAGATGTAGAACATCTCAAATATGTTTCCAAACAATATTTTACAACTTAATTTTGGCCATGAGTATGAGGATGATAGGTTGTGCTGGGATGTAATTGGGTTCCCTGTAGCTTGAACAAATTTTTCCAATTTTTTTTGGTGAAAATAGGATCTCGGTGAGAAACAATAGAATGAGGTATGCAATGAATATTGAAGATATGATCAATGAAAAGTTGATCCATTGTGGAGGAGGTAAATGGGGGTTGAAGAGCACATAAATGAGCATACATGGAAAGAAGATCAACTACCACCATGATGATTGATTTATTCCCCAATTTAGGTAATCCAACAATGAAATCCATAGATATATCCCTCCAAATAATGGGTGGAATCAGAAGCAATTGTTGTGTGTTAGGGTATTTGACTGTTTATCCCTCGTTTCATTGGTATACATCACATTCTTCCACAAAATTCCAGACATCTTGTTTCATAACATCCGAGAAAAAAGAACATTTGACACTGTCATAGGTTTTGGTAAACCCTGAGTGCCCAGTTGTGGGTGTAGCATGAAGCTTAGAAATCACTATGTATTTAAGTTGTGATTGTTTACTTAAATACATATGACCTTTGTAGCGAATCTCATCATTGTTCCAAGAGTACCCTGGGGAAACTGGAGAATAGGTTTCCAATTGTTGCATTAGACATAAAATTTTGGGATCTTCCAGCCATTCCTGGTGAAGAACTTGAAGCCAATCTAGTACAATGAAGGAGATGGAAAAGAGGGACCCTTGATATTCATATTTTCTTGAAAGAGTGTTAGAAACCATGTTTTGTTTCCCTTTCTTGTAAATGATCTCATAATCATATCAAAATATCTTATTCACCCATTTTTGTTTCTCCAGGGACGAAAGAAGTTGCTCCAGAAAACACTTGAGGCTTTGATGATATGTCTTAATTTGGAATCATTTCCACAATAGATAAGGCAACCAGAGATCCACTACATGAAAAATAGACAACATTTCCTTTTCATAGATTGATTCTCCCAAATCTCACTATGGCATTTTTTTTTTGGTAAAGGCCAAAGGTCAGAAATCTTGCATAAGGATTGCTCCAATTCCTCTCCCTGAAGCATCGCATTCCAGGACAAAGGTCTTTGTGAAGTTGGTAAGGGAAGATACAAGAGTGGTGCGCATAGCCTCCTTCAAGGCTTGGAAGGAATAATCAGTTGTTGGAATCCAAGAGAAAACATTTCTTTTAAGGAGAGCAGTGAGAGACAACATAATTTTTCCATAATTCTTAAAAAACTTGTAATAATAACCCGTTAAACCGATTAAACCACACAATATTTTGAGAGTCTTAGGGTGAGGCCAATCTTGAATATCTTCAATCGTCTTAGGATACAATATGACACCATCCTTTCCAATAGTATGACCCAAGTACTCGACTTCTGAGGCTCCAAAATCACATTTAGATTGTTTGAGGTAAAGTTGGTGCTAAGAGATTAGATGAAGAACTCAATCCACATGATCAAGATGGGCTATCCATGTTTTACTATAGATTAGAATATCATCAAATAAAACTAAGATAAAAGGATGGGGAAAATGATGAAAGAGATGATTCATGAGGATTTGGAAAGTGGAGGGAGCATTACACAAGCCAAAGGGCATGACCAAGAACTCATAGTGGCCCTCATGAGTTCAAAATGTAGTCTTAGGAATGTATGCATATTTCATATATATCCGGTGGTAGAGTGAATGAAGATCAATTTTAATAAAGAATTGGGCACCGCTTCATTCATCCAAGAAATAATTAATCATATGAATGAGAGATTTGTCTTTAATGGTGAGTTTGTTGAGGGTGCAAAAGCTAGGAAACATAATTCAAGAGCCTTATTTCTTAATTACCATGACCACATGAGAAGAGTAGGGGATAGTACTAATATGTATAACACCTGTGACAATAAATTCTTGAACAATTTTCTCAATTTTATTTTTCTAGGCAAAGGGATGATGATAGGGATGAACATTAGGAGGAAGGTTGTCGAAGAGGAGGGGAATGGAATGATCATGAACACCATGGGAAGGGGGGAGTCCCTAGGGAGTGAAAAAAAATAGTTTGATGTGTGGAGAGGATGGATTGAGGGTCATGATGCATAGAGGGTGTCTTAGTGGATTGAATGGAAAGAAGTTTTGCAATAATGTCGGAATGAACTTTTTTGAGGAGATTTTCAATGTGATGGGAAATGATGATCTCAGGGGAATATGTTGTGATTCCTTGGAGATTATATTGTTGTCCCTTTTGGTTGAATTTCATGGTTAATTAGTTAAAATACATGATAATGGGGACAATATTCCTTAACCATTTGACACCCAACACAAATATCACAACCACCCATGTTGATAGCAAACATATGGGATTTCATTTTGTAGTGACCAATTTGTAGAATCACACTTTCAAGACTCCCCCCCAGATTTAATGGACCCTCTATTGGAAATCACAATTTGAAAGTTTTTGACTGCACAAATATAGTAATTAGGTTCTTGAGAAATGCGGTGATGAATGAAATTATTGGTGATGCCACTATAAATAAGGATGATGAACTTCTGATGCTTAATGTAACCAATTATGTTGAGGGTTTGGGGAGAAAAGAACCCAATGATATCATTTAGGAAAATGACCATTTCGACTTCTGGAGGGTCTGAGGGTGGAGTAAGGCCAGTGGGTTTAGGTGACTCCACCATAGGGGGAGCCTCTTCCTCTCCTTTAGAAACATCCTCAGAGATGGCCATAAAAATATTTTGTTCCTTACACTTATGCCCAGGGAAATATGTTTCATCACAATTATAACAAAGGCCCTTGTGTTAGCGTTCCATCATTTCTTCCTGGGTCAATTTATAGATATTTAGTGGAGTGGAAGGAGGGGAAGGAGTTACTAGTTTAGGGAGAGGAATAAATGAGGCCTTTTGGGTTTGAGAAGAGAAAACTTGTTGTGATTCCTTAGCTCTTTTAGTAGATTCCACTAAAATCTGGGGGTGGGCCATGAGGACTTGGGCACAAATCTCATCCTTGAGGTCATTGATAAATGTAGTGTACCAATTCACTACCCAGGTTCACCCAAACCTCTCCTTTCACCATTCATTACATGGATGTAAAAACAAATGCATTTAACCAGAATTAAACACACTTAATTCACAGAGTAAAATATATATAAGTTACTGCTACCATTAACAAACCATAGCATACAACAGTAATTCATTTACACAGCGGAAAACATGATACAAAACCGCACATTCATGTCCAATGTGTTAAAACATAACTCAGATTACTTATCCTTTATCTGTTGTAGCATTCACCAACCAAGTGCAGGCCTTCCACGAACCTCCCAGCCTTAGACCACACTGTTCATCATCTCAACAGTAGGTCACCCCCGAGCTGGGATCGAGCTCCACCCCAAGGCAAGGAATCTAGACTCAGGCTGAGGTTACAGGGAAGACAACACATACTCATTCCACAGGAAGAAGCTCTCCCAGGAATTTCCCACGCTCACTGCACACAGACCCTCATTCCCCACATGCCTGTTCCACCCCAGGAGAGTGCACCTTCTCTGTCACCTAGACAGTCGTTCGACTGCCAGTCTCCCTTACCTTGGGTTACAGGAACAGACCGGACCAGAATTCTCTGGGCTCTAAGGCAGCTACAGGGATTCCTTCCAGGAGTCCTCTTCTTCCCTTGCGCACTCTCTCACCTGGAGGAGTCGCTTCACAGGCCAACAAGCCTCACACAGTCCAGCACTGCGTGGTCACAACAGCCAATC
>ML779671.1:78130-95436 GCA_009831015.1 Picea engelmannii
CGGGTCTGTGAAATGACCTTACTGCATTGCTTAGCAGAGATTAAAGAAATAGCAGTAGGTGGCGCTACCTCTGGGATCCTGTACAAATGTCTACCGAAAGTAATAATAACACTACGGGGTCTAGACTCATACACAACATGACGCTTCCACAAATATGGTTGTCCTAAAAGAATAGCACAAACTTCAAGGGGAGCAATATCACACAGTACCTCATCTTTGAAAGGCTTGATGTCGTAGGGAAGACGACACTATTGGCTGACACAGAGATCTCTTCCTTGGTGAAGCCAGCCGATGGTGTAGGGTTGCGGGTGCGGTGTCGTTGGCAGGTCCAACCACTTGACGATGAAATCGGGTTCTTCTGACTACTGCTGTCAACAATGAAATGAATCGTATCCCCCTTGACCCACATCTGCGAGTGAAAGAGGTGTTCCCCTTCCTCTGGTTCGCTTGACCAAACTTTGGTGGTAGCGACAGTGGCACTGGGTTCTCAGCATCGATAATCCGCTTCCTCCTTTGGGATTTGACTCGGAATCAGAATTGGCCTCTAACTCGGAAGCCTTCAGCTCGACCACGAGGGACTGTTTGGAGCGACATTCTTCGGTGTTGTGCCAAGGAATTTTATGGTACTCACACCATTTTCCTGTGTCCTTCTTCGACTTCTCATTTCCCTTCTTGTGTTGCGGCTTGGATTGGTTGTCCTGAGGTCGGCCATCTCAAATTGGTCCCTTGTTGTCTGGGTTGGGGCTACCTTTGCCCCGCTTTGGCTGTGAGGGGTTTGCAGAACCAAACTCTCGTCCTTTCTGCTTAAATTTCTGCTCGATCTTGACAACGTATCTATAAGTCGTGCCCAAAGAGGCGATGTCCAGGAAATCCATTTCTGTTTGAATGTATCTATGCAAACAACCGCGGTATTTGAGCACTAGATGACGCTCAGAGTCTTTGATACCCAATTTGGTGCGTAGGGTATGGAAAATATTGGTGAAATCTAGTACCGTTTGGTCCCTTTCTTGACGTAGACTGGTCCATCTGGTGGTACTGGTACTCGTAGCTTCCAATATGGTAGTATTGTTCTTTAATGGCGTCCTAGAAGGAATCCCATGTAGGGGCCACCACAAATATTGTAGATTCCTCCACGACCCTTTGCTCAGAGTAAGTATCCCACCGAACTTTAACATGGGGAACGACCTTGAGGAGTGCAAAAGTGATCTTTTCCCTATCGAAAAAATTGTGGACCAAAAAATATGCTTCGAGCAGATTCAACCATTTATCTATAGCATCCGCATCTATCTGTCCTTCAAATAATGGAATATCAAAATTTACTTGTACCTTGAAGGGGGTTGCATGGCCGCCTGATGAAGATGCTTCTCCTATGGGCAGTGGTCAATGGATCTGCGTGAAGTTGTCCATCATGTCGTTCCTTTGTCGCTCGAGGGCTTCCTCGAGCAACATTTTAATAGGATCTCCTTGTCCATCATCTTTCTTTTTGTCTCCCATGGGTTGTTGTCGGGCTCGGCGTTACCGATTTGGTAATGGCCTGATTGGTTCGAGTCCCAACTTCTTGTACCCAGATCTTGTCGGGGACATGCACGAAGAAAAATAAATGAAGAGCAGACCGCTCTGATACCACTAATCCGGATTTAGGAGCGGAATGAATTGATTAATAGACTGAATACAATAAACACAGAGATATGGAGAATAACACAAATATTCAGTGAACAATATCTTCTATTAAATAATGAAATAGGCTGAAACTGTAAAACTGCAAAACTGAAACTTGCTCGAATGGTGGTAGCTATCTCTGAGAAGAGATGTGGCTACTACGCGCATTCGTCTGAGCAGAATCGATTACAGTGAGGCTCCATAGGCCTTTTTGATATTACTCATGAATGCCAAAAACCTAGACATCCAAAAACCTAACCCTAGAAAGTGAAACGCCAAAAGTCATGTGGGCCCTATAGGTAAGTTGGTGTAATTTGGTACCTCAACTTCCTAGGGCCATAACTTTTGCATACGACCTTCGTTTTAGGCACGCAATAGCTCGTTGGAAAGGTCTTTCAGAGAACTACACATTTTGCCATCAAACTTTGACCCTGTCTACAGTTTGATTGTGGCAAGCCAAAAAAACAACGTTTAGGGCCCCAAAACGGCCCCAGAAGTACAACAAGATGTGCTGACATGAAAACATACAAAATAAGCCAGTTGGATTAGGCGAGAGGCCACCCGTATCCACCTGGAGGATGTGTGGGGCTTCTGGCAACCCCAGAAGTGTAGAACCCACAATTACAAAGCAGTACAGAAGAACGTGCTGAACAAAAACGGACACGAGGAGCCAGTTGGAATAGGTGGGTGGCCACCAATGTCCACCTGGATCAGTTAACCTGTGGTTCCTTCTCTTGAAACTTTCCATCTTCACTAATAGGAGGAACCAATGAACACTCTTGAGTATTCAAATCTTCACCTTCATCTTCTTGGAACTCTGCGTGTGACTCAAATGGTACAACTATTGGTTTTGGATCATCTAAGATTGGGCTATAACCCCCATGTTCATCTCTGGGAACTTGATATGGTGCAAGTTGTGGTTCATCTTCAATAACACAGACTTCCTGCATTGCTTTAACAATCGGTAGTTGAAAGTCATGGATCGGAATGAAGGCATAGGCTGCCATAAAATTTCTTTCCAACTTAATAGAAGCAACCCGGGCCTCCTCCAGAGTACAAGGTTCCTTATTCCTGAGAAAAATGCCATCAAATGCCTCAAGATAAAAAATCAAAGCACAAGAATCATTAGGACTTATAGTATTAGGAAATTTATAATAATTTTTAGAAAACGAGCATTAAAATCAGTGACAATTTCATCCCCATTCTTTTTAATATGAGTAAAAACATTAATGAAGGAAGAATTGTCTGGCTTATTCACCCATATTTCAGTAAACTTCTCTTGGAACGAATCCCATCCATCAATGGAGGCATCCAGAAGGGATTTGTACCATGTCCGTGCCTCCCCCTCAAGGGTCGACACAAACATCCTCATTGCCACATCCTCATGTTCCATCTCAAAATCATCCAACAATTTTGAAAAAACAGCCAAGTGGTCCTCAACTGAATCGCCCGACCTTCCTGCAAACAAAGGTAAGCATTTAAGCCATTTACGTGTAGGTAAGTCATGAGGATAATCTGGGAATGCAACAAAGCTTAGTGGGTCAAAAGAAGAAAATCTCCACTTTACTGGTGGCCTCACAGCTACAACCATATTGTTAATCTCATATAGAAACAAACACAACTGCTACCCTACTACTAGCTCGATATGGAAATAAAAAGAAAGATGAAGATGTCGAAGATACACTCACCACAGTGCTCGTCAAAAAAGAACTTACCTAAGTAAGAACTCTTACGCTTACCAACTTCGAGAGGAGTTCTTGGCGAAATGATAGTCTTGTTATGAAAATATGTTGTCAAGCTCGGAACTAGACCTTGTGAGGGAATTGAAACCAAATGATCTTCTTGTGTAAGTTCCCCTGTGGAGTCGTCCCTGTATCCTGTGGAGTCGCCAAGTGAGTTAGAAAAATAAATCAATTAAAGTAAAAAATTCGCCGATGTTGTTGTTACCAAGGCTGGCATTCCCCGACAACGACGCCAATTTGTTAGCACAAATTTCCACCCTCCAATTGAGCTGATATAACTTGTTATTACAGTGATAAAAACTAGGCTAATTAAAGGAGTAGGGCCCCAACTGTCACTGACCAAACCCCTCTCTGTTTGGTCTAGTGCTCACTAGCCTCTAGGGGGAGTCCCTAGGCACAATGAAGCTCCTCGTTGGCTCATCTAAGGTCTGATTTCTGCATTCAAAACTAAAATCAGCGAGTTGTTTTGTCTTGGAAAGTGTGTGAAAGCAGTCCAAAACAGTGAAAAAATCGATCTTATACACTTGGAGGGAACCTGCAGGGTTAGCACAATGATGATAGACTAGAAAGAAGATGAAAACTATTTAAAATGATCAAAATTAACCATGATAAATAGTTCAGAAAACGACATATCAGATTCCAAAATTACCATAATATTTCCAAGAAAAGAGGTTTGAATGACAAACACACTTCTTTATTGATCCGCTTCCAAGAGAGTTGATTACACCACACTTAGCAAGCCTACAACCGGTACTATGACTACTTTGCTCAAGGAGGAGCCACTAGACTAGACTAGATAAACAAGAGAGAAGAGAATGGGAGAGACACTATGTTGTTGCTGCAAGAACCGACAAAATAACCAATGGCAAGCCTCCAATATATAGCTAGTGAGGGCGCACATCCCAAGAGGAGAAAAGAGGACACATTAGAGGCCAGGAATAGGAACTAGGTGCATGATGGGAGCATGTGAAAAGGCAAAAGGCAAAGTGTGAGTTAGAGCGGGAAAAAATAGGGAAGAGTGTGAGTTCAAATGGAGTAGGAGTAAATGCGCATGGAGAGAGGATAATGAGTGTGTCATACTATTTTAAGGATGCATGAATTGAGTGAGTGGTGATTTAAGTGAGAGAGAGAAGGTAGGTGAGGTGCATGGATGCATGAGATAGGCTAAGCATAACTGCATGTCCAAGTAACTGAAACATGCTGCCAATTAACTAGCCATGCGTCCACATATATGAGAGAGGAGAAGGCACATTGAGGAAAAGGGGATGAGTGGAAGTGAGAGTGAGAAAAGCACCTAAATCAACTGGATTGAAGAGGTAGGTGAAGGCTACAATTAACTGCCAACACATGAGTGAAGTTTCAGTTGACTCAACCACACAGAAGATTATACAAGCTAAACTCATGCGACCCCTTTTCCCATCATTAATTAATTATCACATGGTCGAATATTTGGAAATATGTGCCCTAGCTTAGGTGGATGCCACATCATTTCGTAGAGATACCACATTTCGACCTCTGAGGATGCCACTTGGCACTGTATGGATGATGACTGGATCTGCTAAATATCACAACTACTAAAAATATCCATTCAGTCCCAAAAAATTGAAACTTGTCGAAATTGACCCAAACTTTACACAAATGCTCGACATGATTGGGCGAGCACCATCATGTGTCTACTGCTATAAATAGAAATTCCTCTCATGTTCATGATATTGTTAAATTTGGTAGCATCAACAGTCATTCTCCAATGAGAGGCCATATGGGCCACCCTGAGGCTAGCTTGGGAGATTTGGAGAATCAACCAGTCTTGTGAGGTATTGACAAAAGCTAGGGGGGACGTACAACCTCTGTGAGTCAAAACAAAAGTCAAGATGAACAAGATTCTATATGATCTTGTGAGTCAAGATGTAAGTCTAATGCAAAAGTCAAGGGGAACGTACAACCTCTGTGAGCATAGATAGTCTAGTGCAAAAGTTAGGGGGAACGTACAACTCTGTGAGCATAGACAGACTAGTGCAAAAGTCAGGGGGGACGTACAACTCTGTGAGCATAGACAGACTAGTGCAAAAGTCAGGGGGAACGTACAACCTCTGTGAGTCTAGTCAAGCCTTGTGAGCCATGAGAAAAAGTCAAGGCATCTAGCAAAGTTAGGTTGAACATAAAATTCCTATGAGCTAGAAACAAACAATCTTCCTAATATTGCAAATGATGTAAATGTATTGGTCTAGTGCGTTGGCACGTGTAACACTATCCACCATGAAGAAACTTGAATTGCCATGTTTAAGAGTCAAGTTGAATGAGTTGTTAAACTCAAGTTGTAAAAGTCGAGTTGCATAAAGTTGCATAGTTGCATAATTGCATAAGTTGCATGTTGCATGCATTGCATGCATGCATGTCATGTGCATGCTGAGTTAGTTCACATGCATTGCCAAGTCACAAGGGCGATTTGTATTCTTAACTGAAGTGTAAAGTCAGGTTCTAAATTTGAACTAAAGTGTAAAGCTGAGTTATGACAAGCATGCAATCAAACTTCTAATTCGAGCCCTCTCCCCTATACCTCTCCACTCCTTTATAAGTAGAGGCCAACCCTCATTCTTCATACAGGTTATGCAGTGCGAGGGTGAAAGGCAGCAAGTGTTTTATCAGTGTTGGTATATATCTTTGTTAGAAGGAAACGCATATATCATCTAGAGAGCAACATGTATTTTTGTTAGAAGGCAATGTGTATCTCTATTGAAAGGCAACAAGTATACTTTGCTACAATGTTGATATATATTAGCAGAAAAAGCAGCAAAATAGCACCCAGGCAGCGCATACTTCTTTCACAGTGCTAGTCTATAATGGAGGAATTTATCAGCAAGGTTTCTCAGTGTTCTACAGGTCATACAGTCTAGTCTAAGTCGTCTTGGCAAGCTCATTTTAGAGCATAATTTCATGGTGGATATTTGTAAGAGATCATACATTATTAATGCAATAAAAGAAGATTGTTTGTCGGGGTTTTTCTCTCTGTATATGGTTTCCCCGGGGTAAATGTGTTGTGATCTTGCATGCTAGTAAATTCTTATGATTATTGTTGTTCTGATTTATGAATGATGTTAAGCTAAATTCAAAGTACAGTCAGAATTTAAAGAATTACTTACAGTTTACAATCAAGCTCAAAATTTAACATCGTATCAGAGCTTAGGGTGTGAAACAACTTGTTGAAGTGCAACAACAGGTACACACAGATCCAATCGAGCTTGATCAAGTTTCCAGCATGAGGTCCATGGCATCCTCCATTTCTGTCAGGGCCAAGGATAGGCTCGAAGGAGCTTCCAACTTCAATATGTGGAAGCTCAGGATAATGAATCTCTTGCAGGAGCATGATCTTGAGAAGTATGTGACCATAGTGATGGAGGAACCCACCTCTAATGTAGGGAGAGAGGCCTTTAGGAAGAGTCAATCCAAGGCCAAGCGAATCATATTTGACTTGGTCAAAGACAGTATAATGCCAACAATGACTTCGTTAATGACTGCCAAGGACTATATGGATACCTTGGTAAATTTGTATGAGAAACATGCACCAAGTCAGAAGAGGAAACTTAAGCACAAGCTTAAGTATTTGAAGATGGAGAAAGGTGAATCAGTAGCATCTTTCTGTTCCAGGATAGCCCAGATCAAAGATTAGATTTTGGTCACATGTGTCACAATGGATGATGATGACTTAGCGCAGGCCATATTTGATGGTATTTCTTCTTCATGGGAGACCTTACCCAGTGTGAGTGGGAGAGAGATTCAGCCCACGTTAGAGAGGTTATGGCATGATTGTTTCCAAGAGGAGAGTCGCACTGCTACCAGGAGCGAGCCAACCAAAGAAGAGCATTCAACATTAGCATCGGGATTGAAGGGAAAGAAGAAGGTCACTTCCCGGAAAGGCTCTCAGAAGAAGTCAAAAACCAAAGGTATGTTCAAAGGCAAGAGTATTGATACATTTAAAAGATTAAATGCTTTATTTGCGATAAGTTGGGTCATTTTTCTAGAGACTGTTGGTATAGGAAGAAAAATCCAAGGAAAGGGAAACATCATGCCTCAATTGCTGAGGATGATGAATCCAAAAGAAAACAGAAAAGTCCTTCTAATGAGAGAGAAAATAGAAAAAATATTACATGGTTTCTGCTTTATCCAATACAGTTATCATAGGTTCGAAAACTTGGTTAGTAGATAGTGGTGCACCAAAGCACATGATAGGGTACAAGGAGATCCTCTCAGATTTCAAGACAAAATCTTTTATAGAGCAGGTTGAGTTTGGGGATGACAAATGTTACAAGATAGAGGGACTAGGCTATATCTCCTTCAGATTGGAATCTGGGGCTATGCTTCATGTTGATGAAGTATTATATGTTCCAAGGCTCAGGAAGAATCTACTATCAATTGCAACCCTTGAGGACAAGGGATATTGGGTGATCTTCAAGGACAGGAAGGCACTTTTGTAGGCTAAAGGTAGCCACTTGAGTACAACAGAACCTATTGGGACTCTAAGAGGAGGACTATACGTTGTGACTGGACAGTCAGTTCATGCATTAGCTCATGATGCGTCTAGCTCCAACGAGTTTTGGCACATAAGACTTGGACATCTTCATTACAAAGCACTTCCAGATCTGCAAAATATGGTATTATGTGGCATGCCCTCTATTTCTCTTAGTAAAAATGAAATTTGTAAAGGATGCATGCTAGGTAAAAACATAAAGAAAGCATTTTCTAGCAGTGACAACAGAGCTCAGGGCATCTTAGATCTGGTTCATTCTAATGTATGTGGTCCCATGTCATCTCCTTCACTTAGTGGTTGTTTGTATTATCATTTATGTCATTTTTATTGATGATTACTCAAGAAAATGTTGGATCTATTTCCTTAAAGCAAAAAGTGACACATTTGATAAGTTCAAAGAGTATAAATCCTTTATTGAAAAGTAGACAGGGAAACACATCAGAACCCTTAGAGCAAACAATGAATGAGAGTTTGAATATCTCCAGTTTGAGGATTTCTGCAAGGAAGTAGGAATCAAGAGACAGTTGACCGTGCCATATAACCCTCGACAAAATGGTGTCGCTGAGAGGAAAAACAAGACAATTTGTGAGGCAGTGAAAGCCATGATGTTTGTCCAGGATCTGCCAAATTCTTTATGGGCAGAAGCTACCTCCACTACCGTGTATATTCATAACAGGTGTCCACATGCTATCTTGAAGAGGCAGATGATTAGAGGGAGGAACCTCATGAAGGGCCAAGTGATGAGCCCCTAGAACCTGCTGAAGAGTTGGAAAGAACTTTTGAAGAACCTCCAGCCAAAAGGAAGCTAGGATGGCTTAAGGAAACAATGCAGGAAGCAGAAAAGATAGTTTCTCCCAAAGGAACTTTCATGGAAAGTAAGAGGCCTAAAAGGTTTGGAGGCTATGTTGCACTGATGAGCAGCATCAGTGATGCTGAACCTTCTTCATTTGAAGAAGCAGATAAATTACAAGTATGGAAGGATGCCATGCTTGAGGAGTATAGGTCTATTTTAAAGAACAATGTTTGGGACATTGTGCCGAGGCCAAAGGACAAATCAATGGTCTCTTCCAAATGGATCTATAAGATCAAATTTGCAGCTGATGGGAGCGTGGAAAAGTTCAAAGCAAGATTTGTAGCTAGAGGCTTCACTCAAAAAGAAGGAATTGATTACGACGAGACTTTTGCCCCTGTAGCCAGGTATACCTCCATTCGAGTTATTATTGCATTAGCCTCAATTCTCGGTTGGAAGTTACATCAAATGGATGTAAAAACAACGTTCTTGAATGGAAAGATTGAACAGGAGGTCTTTGTGGAACAACCAGATGGTTTTGTACTTAACAAAGACGCTCATGTATGCAAGCTAAGGAAGGCCTTGTATGGTCTTAAGCAGGCTCCCGGAGTTTGGTATGACAGGATTGATGGCTTTCTTAAAATCCTGGGCTTTTAGAAAAGTGATGTTGATGTGAATCTATACTTCAAGGTAAGAGGGAACCAACTTGTTATACTAATCTTGTATGTTGATGATCTCTTTCTGACATGAGATGAAGGGCTAATAGCCTGTGGTGTAAGAGGGAGCTAATCTCAGAATTCGAGATGAAAGACTTAGGCTTGATGCATTACTTCCTAGGATTGGATGTGTGGCAAAGACAGGGCGAGATATTTCTGGCACAAGGAAAATACACAGTGGATGTATTAAATATTGAAATATTGTAACTTCGAAGAATATTCTAATTATATTTGAGTTATTATCTTATAAATCAAATCCCCTTTTGCGGATTGATCATGTCGGGTCTTGTAAAAGATCAAATCCCCTTTTGTGGATTGGTCAAACTACATTTGTATGGTGGTATTTATAAAGTCGGCCCCTAGTGTTTATAAAGTGGTTTTAACCACTCCTAGAAGAAGTCGACCCCACTAAGTGAAGAATCATAACCCTAGCACCTCCTCAACTAGTATTTATATGTGAGGATGGTGCCTCACTTGTACACACTCACTCTCACTCATCCAGTGCACATATCTTGAAGGCAGTTGCAGTTGCAGGAGGAAGGAGAAGAGAGGCGCATGCTCAGTCTTAGTTTATTCTTAGTGTTTTGGTCTTAGTCTTGGCATTGTATTGGCAATCTATTATTGAGGAAGTTTTTGCTGGGTTTTCTCCCCCATGAGGGTTTCCCAGGATAAAATGTTGCGTACCTTATGATTGTGTTTCTTTCAATGATCCTCTTTATACTGATGTTTGGAAATGCGTTGAATGCTCATGTAATTTGGAAATAACCTAATAACAACAGTAAAAAATAAACATGGTATCAGAGCTTGACTGAATAGAGCATCTTTCACTGGGTATCTAAAAACGTCATTGTTGTCATACAAGAAAATTAGGGATTTTTATTGAAGAGAAATTTTTGACCAAAAACTATCTTGGGAATTGCGCCCTACCCTAGAGCATCTTTTGGCATCTTGAGCGAACTTTTTTAGTGGCCAGATTCTCCGGAAAGTCAAACCTAGTTTTGACTGGTACCAGAAACCCAGAACCAGTACCAGTTCAGAATTGCATAGATCAAGTTTCAAGGGGTAAAACTTGGAATTTTCTTAAACAGTCAGCTCCAGCAAGCTCGCCTCAGTCCAGTGCATCTCCTAGTAAGCTCAGTGTCAATTTTTGAGCATTTTCATTTTCTGGTCATTTTCTTAGCTCCAGGTCAAGATGTCTGCAAGCACCAAGCTTGTTGACAAGTTAGAAGGTGTGGAAAACTTCAGTGCTTGGAAGTACAGAATTGGACTCATGAGTCATTCTTGAAGAGAATGACCTTACAAAATTCATAAAAGAAAATGTACTAGAACTCGAAGAAGAAGCAGCCAAAGAGAAGTACAAGAAGGATATGATTAAGGCCAAAAGAATAATTGTAGATTCCATTAAAGAACACTTGATCCCTCAAGTGTCTTCTAAGAATACTCCAAAATATATGTTCGATGCCCTAACCAGAATGTATGAAGCAAATAACATCAACCGGAAGATGAACTTGAGAACCCAACTCAAGAATACAAAGATGCAGAAAGGAGAAACAATTCAAGACTATTTCTCTAGGGTTTTTCAATTCAAGGAACAATTAGAGGCAATTGGAGACAACTTAGATGAAGATGAACTCATAATGACAACTCTTAATGGTCTCACAAGACCTTGGGATGTCTTCATCCAAACTATTTGTGCAAGAAAAGAGAAACTCCAATTTGACAGTTTATGGGAAGAATGTGTTCAAGAAGAAGCAAGAGTGGCCAACCGAGAAGTTGTCCTATTAAGAGATGAAGATCAAGCCCTAGATGCTCATGCTAAAGGAGAAAAGAAGAAGTCTCATTTTCAAAATGAGACCCACTTTCATAAAGAATCTCACCCTCCAAAGAGATTCCAGAAATATCATAAGGGTCAAAGAAAGGGAAAAGATTTCTGCTCTTATCAAATTTATCACTCTGATAAGATGGGACATGTTATCGCACAGTTTGTAGCTAGGATAAATGCTATTATGAGATAGAGGGCCAAACTGGCGTAACAGGAACCAGTCCCACCCAATGTCACCACAATGGGATGGTTCTTTCTCTTTAGGGAGGTTAGGCCCAGGGGAGATGTCCCCGGTGACCTGGGGTTTTGAAGAGGCAAAAGGCTAATAAGACCAAGATAAGGTTTTCCCCCTTCACAAGTCACCACCCAAACAGATAGTCCGACCAAAGGCCAATTTAAGAAGTAAAACCCCCAAAGAAGTGTACCTGCCTGGAACAAAGCAACAACAAACTGATATGTGCAAGCTATTTCAATGGGTTAATACTACATAAGGCTATTTGATAAATACATATAAGCAATTAGCAATAAATGTTGACGAAGTCAATGTTTATCAATATCAATGAAAAGTTATAACACTTCACCAATAAATATTGGAACAATGTAGCATACAATGTAACCAATCGACACCTTATTCAATTAATGCTTAAACCATTATTCAATTGCTCTTAAAACAAAACGTTGTTTCATTAAAGATGAAATAACCAATGATGAAATGTGTTGTCACCTGATCCTCAACTCCTCCGTCTAGGCCAACTCCTAGCGAAGCCAAGGGGGGTAGTCCCTATAAAAATAAAACTAAGGCTTTCTAAACTAAGCAAGAAAGAAAACTTTATTCTAGGAGTTCATTGCTTAAAATAAAACTTTTAATCACAAGATAAATTTAGCACCACATGATATTTAACCAAAAGGATACTGCCTACATCATCAACCATGAGCTTTATGAATTATCAAATAAAGACAAGCATTTGCACTTATTAAACAATATAGAGATAAACTTTAAACACCAGTGCCAAACATGAAGCAGTGAAATGTGATGTGATGAAAATGCCGCATTAATTTTATCTTGAGTGTTTTAATTAAGGGATTTGGTGTTATTAAAAAGGTTTTGAGACCGTGAAGTGGGGATTAAAGTCGGGGTCCCCACTCTTTGTGTGGAAAAGTGAATGCGGCCTCTTCGTTCGTTATTCGTCAATCTTATAGACTTACCGACCGRGTGTGCCGTAGGTCCAACGAGGAGAGTACCTAGATCTCAAAGTTTCCCCCTGACTTAACACACTCCACCCAGGGTAGAGGTCTTAGATGAATAACACAACTTAGAGATTGTCCTAATTATACTAGCATGCACTATTCGAATCTTTTCTGGGTCACCGAAGCACTTAAAGCGTGACAGCGGGCTTGCATACTCAGATTTGAATAGCTGGGGTTTATTCCAATATATTTGCAAATTGAAACTAAAGGTAAGCAAACCTAGAACTTGCAAAATATTTTTTAAGACTTTGTTTTAAGTGATGTGAGTTGGTTTTAATCTTGTTTATGCTTGCGAAACTAAAAGAAATCAACAAAACGGGAAACAACCCCGAAAAAGAAAGAAAACACAAAAAACACTAGTTTCCCCTAGGGGTAGGGGAAACAACTAAAGGTGAGCTTTGTGGCTCAATAACTTTATTACAAGATGATATTACTTTTCTTTTGGAACACTTGACTTTTATATGGAGAGATCAAAGTGCTTTACAAAACTTTTATGATCGAAAAAATCAAATACAAGGCTCCCGGGAGCACCGGGAGAGTCCTGGAAAGGGCTAAACTTCAAAAGTTCAACAACATTTCCTCTTGTACCTGTCAGATCTGCACTAAAACAACAAGTTATTAAATGCAAAAGGTGACCAAACACACTTTAAGAGTGTATTTGATCAACCCCCTAAAAATATGTGAAAATTTTCTAAGTTAAACTACACTAAAGACAAAAATTAACTAAGGAGTGATAGCTAAATAGCTAACCTCCTTAGGATCTTATTGACTGATATAAAATCAGCAGAGAACAACAACCTATCTTGCAGATTTGTACTTTAGAAAACAAAGTAGACTTTTGCCTATCACAAGCCTAAAATATTTGCTAGAAATTGAAGGCTAGTAAGCAACAAAACTAAGCTAGATCTTGGCAAATACATATATTCTTTCAAAAAATCTCAGATCTAGTTTTAAAGGCTGCATGCAACTGATATAAAACAGATTTCAACTTTTAAAGACAAATCAAAACCTTGCATGCAACAGGAAATCAAAGGACAAACATATTTTTCTTATAAATTTTGAGAAAGTAAAGGGGAAGAGAAATTCAAAACCAAGAATTTGGGCAATGGAGTCAGAATGTTGCTTGAAGAGGGGAATCCTTCCTTTCTTTGCACTTGAAGATGTTAGGGGTTCAATCAAGAACCTTCTATTCCTCCAAGATAGAGAACCTGTAAACTGGACAAAACCCTTGCAAGCGAAATGTTAAAATATCCAATATATAACCTAAGAAAACATGTAATTAAAACAATAATGACTTGCACTCCACGATTAATTTGTAACAAAACAAGGATTAACAATACAACCTAGTTTTACTAATACTTCATTCCAAAAGATAAATAACAATGCTAGCGAGAGATCTTTACCATACATTAAGAACCATAGTAGGTGTAGATCCTCCACACATACACAAGACAACACAATGATGCTCCAAAGTCTTTTATTCCAATGCTTAAACAAGTATTACAACAACTCTTCACCCAAGACATCACTAACAAATGAGAGAGGTCGACCTCTCTTAAATAGGAATGGAGGTGATACTTCCTAGGCAAATGCATGCGCTAGGGTTAGGGTTTTGGAGTAGGAGATGCGTGGGAGTGAAGAGTAGGTAGTGTGTAGTTAAGTGGGAGCATAGGTAGATGAAGGGGAGTGAACTAGGAGTGAGTGGGAGAGGTGAGTGACTGAACTGAAAGAGAGTAGGCGTGAGGTGTGAGTTAAGTGAGGTGTGGGTCCCTAAATAGATGTGCTAGGGTTAGGGTTTATGCCACTTAGGATGGGAGTTGAGTTGGAGACTCCTCCCTAACTCCAAGTCATCTAGATAGGTTGACATTCTCATTAGTTAACTCACTTTTAGCCTTGAGTTGACTAAAAACACACAAAAAACATGTTTAAAACACGTTTTCCAGTTCTCCTAAAATTTAGGAGACTTAATTAAATACTCCTTTTCCGTATTTTTTGAGTAAAATTGACTTTTTTAGTGATAATAATCACTTTTTAGTCTTGAAAGATAGGAAATATGAGTTTACATCATACTCCGGACTGGAAAACGACTGTAAATATTGCATCTGACAACATTTGATGCCATATTTTTTACATTTATTTACTCATAATCAATAAACTCCATATTTTTAGGAATTTAATTAATTCACTAAAAACTTGAAAAATAACTGTCAGACTTCGCCGCAATTTCCAAATGATTCAGACACTATGTTCTAGTATGAGTTTGCATACATTCTGATACTAGACATTGGATTTTCCATGCCAAGACCTGCTTGTCAACACATACTTCGGCTTTGGAGCAAGTCTTTTTTTGAGTGAAAAAACTTAGAAATTATTTAATCGCTCACTAAGGTAAGCAGAAGCTCACTAAAGCAAGCAGAAAAAATAATTAACAAGTAAAAAAACCACTCCAGAGTATGTGCCCACTCCCAGATCAAGGGTGGCCAATAGCCTTTTACAATTTCTCATACTTAGGACATTTATTACAATAGTGGAAATGCGGAAAAAGGGCTCTTTTAAGGCCTGCTGAATCACTGAAATCTGTATATATGAGCACTCATTGCTTATTCTCTGGCGACTCTTCAGGAAATCCATCTTGTGCAAACTGGTGGATAACAATGACGTCAACAACTTAGGGTTTGTAGGTTAGGGTTTGAAATTCAAAGAATTTAGAGAGTTGCTTAATCAACTTCACTTCAACGTTAGAGGACTTTCAGATCAGTGCCTTAGGGTTTAATGGAGTCATAAGTGAAGGATGCAAGGGTTGAAGGAGGCAAGATTTCAAGGACTAGAGGGAAAAGTTTTGGGGTGCTGCTAAAGCAGGGCCTCAAAATCAGAACCCTAGGGGAGAGAGGCTCACTACGGTGTTGCTAAAGCAAGGCCTCGTGCTCTCTCCTCCTTCTCGGCAGACAGCTAGCTCAATAATAAAACAAAACCAAAACAAGAGGGTTTGATGAGGTGAGGTGTTGCTAAAGCAAGGCCTCGTGCTCTCTCCTCCTTCTCGACAGACGGCTAGCTCAATAATAAAACAAAACCAAAACAAGAGGGTTTGATGAGGTGAGGTGTTGCTAAAGCAAGGCCTTTCAACAAACCCTAGAAAGAGTACGACCCTAGTGTAGTAAACCTACGCTAGGGACGTCTCACTCTTTTTGGCATCAAAATAGTACTGCTAGCAAAGAGGAAGAGGAAATAGGAGTGTAGCTAAGGTTAGGCTCCTTCTTTCCTCAACAATGGCTTAAGGTTTCTCTATCAAGGGACATGAGACAATGACCTACGTGTGTGCTTGTCCCCTAGGGTTTTGATTCAACAATATTTATAAACAAATGCAAGAAATTAAACTACAACCATTCATTCAAGAAGTTTTGCAGAAAAATACTTACAAATCACCACGAAATAACCATGCAAACCCTAGTTGTAACACCTTCCTTCAAGAGAAATACCATAAATGCCAAAAATCTCTTCCTTCAACAAGTGTGCATCATTTAATTCAGCGAAAAACCCAAGAGAGGGCGCAAATTTCAGTCCTCTTTATGGAGTGAATGAGTTATCATCATAAAATGATGATCAAAATCCTCAATATATACTGTATCAATGACCTAACTTACTTTTTAGGTCATAAAAAGGACGACAAGGCCATAATATCAAAATTATATTGTTTTTACATTAAATGCTAGACTAAAACCCTAATCAAGCAAAAAGATAAGACGTCACCCTTTCCTAGGGTGACGTTAGCCCCTATTAGGGCAAATGTAGCCCCTCCTGAACCTAGACGTTAGCCCTCATTGGGCTCTGTTGACCGCCTATTCAGCTAGGGGGTCAACTCATGTACCATGAAGATGTGCATCATCAGATGCAAGTATGTGGAAGACAGTTTGGTTCTACTGGGCATTTTATGCCTCCAACACAAAATTTTGTAAATGAAATTTCCGCACCCCTGCGTGGGTTAATAATGTAACAAGTCTGCATGGATCATAGTTAGGTCAGGTACCTTGGGATGTTTTCATTGGGAGAGTTCTTTTCACCGAGGGTTTTTTATCCTTAGGTTGTCAACTGGGCTTTTCAACCTGGTTGATTTCCCACGAGTTTTTCCCTCACACTTGCAATAATTCCTCCAAAGTGGTGAACGACGTTCTAATGGTCCCATCCTTTGGTAGCTATTGTTTAGGAATGATGTAAATGACCATGTTAGACATTGTAGAAAGTTTCGCGGAATTTCGTCTAGTCTAGATAGGTTTTTTTTAATTAATTAAATTTAATTAATTTTCCTAAGGTTGGGATTTTAATTATTTAATTAATTAAATGTTTTTGAGCAATTATTGTAAAAACTGGGTCTTTGGGTTTTTGATAGGAGTATTTGTGCTCAAAAGAAATGGAATGGCACCCTGTACACCCATGGACCAAGTTTCAGCATAGTTGGACAAGTTTTTCTATGCATTTGTCCACCCGGAGTGTCAGTCAGTTAAAACAACAATTTTAATTGCTAAGTATGACATTGTCGAAATGTCAATAATTGTAATAATGAGTTAGATGATGTGAAATGTTGAAATGATGGTTAGAGAGCCTCCCTAAGCATAATATAACCCTCCCAACCTTTTCCAACCTATTCTAACTCCTTTCCCACCTTATACACTCAAAAATCATGCCCCCCTAGGGGGATTGACGTTTTTCCTTGGTGGAGGTTGTTGTGACTTATTTGGGGCCCCCTCTCATAAGTTATGACTCCCTTTGACCCCCACATCACCTCCTAGGATGATCCCACTCCTTTTCT
>ML779671.1:109213-129683 GCA_009831015.1 Picea engelmannii
AACATGCTCATGATGACGTCATAAGCCTCCTGGTGACGTCTTGGTCCATCTAGAGCCAATGTCCCTATGAAAATGGGTGAATCCCCTTAGGCCAAGCAATGTTGGGGTGCCTCTGGTGGAACGTTCTCTTCTTCTCTAGTGCAAAGTCTATGATCATCCTCTGCCCTGTCTCTACCCCCTGATGGGGTCTCAACATCCATTTGGTGGGCTCTTCAGCCCCATGGAGGTCCGAATTGATCATCTCCCTATGTGTACCGGTCCAAATGGTACATGTCCGTCGATCATGGTCCTGCACATCAAAAGCTACGCCCTCCATGGGCTCATCAGTCACAAGGATCATAGCAATGTCAATCACATCTCATCATTAATATTATTAAACATATGCATAAAATCCCTAATGCATCTGTCAATAGCTCAAAGACATTACACAAGCCTACTATACAAATATGGATGAAAAGAAAAAACGTTCTATTAGGCTAGTGTCCATCGAAAAAGGTGAGTTCCCAGAAGAAAACCTCATCAAAACCATGTAAGTGGGTGATGTGGTTAAGGGATGTCCAAGCATGTGGGTGCAGTGAGGGCCAAGGATGCAATGTGTTATCTATGGGTGCCTTTGTAGAAGGCGAGTTGTACCTGTCATAGATGCACTCTTTCCAAGCCCATTCTTGCCTTTATTCTTTTTTTTCTTTTATTGCTTTTCTTTTTCTTTTTGTTCAAGAGCTAATCATGGGACGCTGCCCTGGTGTGGTGACCAGTGGTGGCAGCGTTACCCACAAGTACTTTCACAGAAATGAAAGGCTGGCTCGGGATGAGACCCCCTTTCCCTTGGCCATGTAGCCAAGAGTCATTGCCCTGGCGTGGTAGCCATCTAGTGGCAATGTCATATTGCTAGGTACCCATGGACCTAATAGGCTGGCTCATGATGAGACCCCCTATCCTCTGACTAGGTCTTGTTTTATTATTTTCTTCCGGGTCCCTCTAGTTTCTTGCTGAGAAGCCTTTTATTGCTTTCTCGGGGATCCCTGGGCAAAGCATCTCGAGGTTTTATTCTTAGGATTTTATCTTTTACCATCTTACTTTTATCTTCTGGGCCTTTAGCCCCTTCTTCCCACGAGATAAGGTGCAATCCTGAAAATAGGTCAACCCAATGCCCAGACAAGGGGAGTGGGACAAATGAGTGGGAAATAAGATGAAAAAGTGGTGCTATGATGGGAGTGGACGATGGCTTTTCAGAAGTCCCCCCAATGGCAAACCAAAACCTATGGAGAAAGGCTTGCTAGGACACCCTGTCAATCCCCCCAGACATGGTCAAGTGGGCAAATGTAAGATCCAAGCAGTTGTTAGAAACAAAAGGAATCAAATGCATATATTTAAAAGTTTTAATGATCAAAAGTGACACATACCATGATAGCTGGACCAATTACCTAATGGAGAAAGAACCCTTTCTGATACAGGACCAAGCCGATGGTGATGGATGCTACTGTTGATGACAAGATAAGGATGATGGAAGAAGAAAAGGTGGGCCCTCCAGGGCCATGCTCAGGCCAATCCTGCTCTCGATACTCCATGTCTAGGATCTGTGGGCCTTGAGACATGATCTCCTAGTTATCCCTAAAAAGTGGGGATAACAGGACACATTGCTAAGAAGTGTTCTGCCAGAAGGGAAGAATACAAGAAGAGAAATAACAAAAGACATCATGCCCATGCAGCTGAAGATGATGAGCTACCCAAGAAGTTGATTAAAGAAGAGATTGAAGATTATGTTTTGTTTTCCTTCCTCTCAAGATCTGTGACACCTGGAGAGGATACTTGGCTCATAGATAGTTATGCCTCTAACCACATGACAGGTCAGAAAAACATTCTCTTTATCCTTACAGAAAAGGACTTCCCACAAAAAGTTTCACTTGGAGATGATTATCAGTACCCTATCAAAGGAATGGGAGAATCCACTTACAAACTTGATTCAGGAACTCCGATGAGAATGAAGGATGTACTCTATGTACTAGGCTTGACAAAGAACTTACTTTCTATCTCAGCTCTAGGTAAGAAAGGTTTCAGGATTGCATTCATAGATGGTGAATTTCTTATGTGGCCTATAAAGGAAAAACTATAGAGATGCAGTTGTTATTGGAACATAAGAAGGTGGGTTGTAAAAGTTAAAAGGTCACTTAGATGTAGCCTTAACTCACTCTACTGAAATTCCTTGTGAACTTTGGCATAAAAGACTAGCTCACATCAACTACAAAGCGTTACCATATGTAAGCAAGGTAGTTATAGTTTTACCAGAATTAAAGGTTGATCATGAAGGTGTATGCAAGGGATGTGCACAAGGAAAGAACATATAGAATCCTTTTCCAAAGACCGACAGTAAAGCATAAGGAATTTTGGAGCTTGTCCACTCAGATGTATGTGGTCCAATGCCATCAACGTCTCTAAGCGGGTATGTATACTGTGTATCCTTTATTGATGATTACTCTTTTAAGACTTGGGTTTATTTCTTGAAGTCAAAAGATTAAGTACTTGGAAAGTTCAAGGAATTCAAGCCTTGGTAGAAAACCTCTCCGAAAGGAAAATCAAGATACTCAGGTCAGACAATGGATGAGAGTACACTTCAAATGAATTTGGAAGCTTTTGCAGAGTTGTTGGGATAAAGAGGGAGCTCACCACTCCCTATAATCCTCAACAAAATGGTGTAGCAGAAAGAAATAATAGAATGATTATGGAAGCAGTAATGACTATGATTCACGATGAAGATCTTCCAATGCACTTATGGGTTGAAGCAACAAGAACAACAGTATATGTCCAGAACAAATTATCCCATAGTGCACTTGGATTCAAAACCCCCAAAGAAATGTTCACCGGAAAGAAGCCATAAGTAAGTCATCTCAAAATATTTGGTTGTCCAGTATTTGTACATATTCCAAAAGAAAAGAGAACTAAGTTGGATCCTTTAGGAAAGAAGGGAATATTTGTTGGATACTGTGAGGTCTCTAAGGCCTTCAAAATTTACATACCAGGTTACCATCATATTGAGATCACCAGAGATGTAACCTTTGATGAAGATGCAACACTCAAAAGATCAAGGAAATGCCAACTTGAAGAAGTATATGAAGAAGAACATGTAGCTCCTAGAGTTATAGAACCCGTGAAGGAAGTTACAATTACCCCTGATGATGAGATTCCAAAAGATCATGATATGATAGAATCTCAAGAACCTCCTCGTATGACAATCTCTCACAAGAGAAAGTTAGCTTGGGCAAGAGAACTTATTCAAGATGCAAAGAAGTATGGTGCCCCAGAAGGAACCATGAGACAAAGCAAGAAACCTAAGCTATTCTCCAGTTATATGGCCTTGATGTGTGATCTCATAGAAAAGGAGCCTACTTGCTTAGAGGAAGTCGTTCAAAGAATGGATGGATGCCATGACAAAAGAATACCGGTCCATTATAAAGAATGATGTATGGGAAGTAGTTCCTAGACCAAAGAACAAAGATGTGGTATCTTCCAAGTGGATATACAAAATAAAACATGCAGCGGACTAAAGTATTGAAAAACATAAAGCAAGATTTGTGGCTCGTGGTTTTTCTCAAAAGGAAGGTATTGACTATGAAGAAATATTTGCTCATTTTCTCATGTAGCCAGATACACTTCTATCAAAACCATCATAGCTCTTGTAGCTAAAATGAAGTGGAAGTTACACCAGATGGATGTGAAAACAACTTTCTTAAATGGTGTTATTGAAGACTAAGTGTATATAGAACAACCACAAGGGTTTGAAGTTGAAGATAGAAAGACTCATGTCTACAGGTTGAAGAAAGATCTGTATGGGTTGAAGCAAGCTCCTAGAGCTTGGTATGGAAGAATTGATAGTTTCTTGACGAGCTTGGGCTTTACCAAAAGTAGAGTTGATCCTAACCTTTACTTCAAGGTTATGAATGATGAGCCAATTATATTGCTACTATATGTGGATGATTTATTCTTAACAAGAGAAGAAAATCTCATCACAGATTGTAAGAAGAAGCTCGCTGCAGAGTTTGAAATGAAAGACCTAGGCCCGATGCATTATTTCTTAGGTCTTGAAGTTTGGCAGAACCCAGAGAAGATCTTCCTTAACCAAGGGAAGTATGCAGTTGAAATACTAAAGAGATTTGACATGTTGGAATGTAAAGCCATGAACACACCCATGGAAACGAATTTGAAGCTCCTAGTTGATACTTCGTCAGAGTTGGTTGATGCTACTCTATACAAACAAATTATTGGTTTGTTGATGTAACTGACGAATACCAGGCCAGATATATGCTTCGCTATGAGCACCTTGAGTCGGTATCTGGTGGAGCCCATACGTGTTCACCTTGTAGTTGCAAAAGCATGTGATGAGATACCATAAGGGTACGTTGGATTATGGTCTTTGTTATACTGGAGATCATGACTTCAGTCTGTATGGTTATACTGATTCAAATTGGGCTGGAAGTGCTTCAGACGGGAAGAACACTTCAAGATGTTGTTTCAGTTTGGGGTCAGCCATGACTTCATGGAAAAGCAGGAAGCAATCCAGTATTGCTCTCAGTACGGCAGAAGCAAAGTACATTGCAACATGTTCTGCCAGTTGTGAAGCCATATGGCTTCGGAAGTTGTTGACAGGTTTGTTCGATCTGGAGATGGAAGCCACTGTGATTCTATGTGATAACCAGAGTTGTATAAAGATGACGGAGAACCCAGTGTTCCATGATAAGTCTAAGCACATAGAGATCCGGTATCACTACATTCGTGATATGGTGCAGAGGGGAGTTGTAAAGCTCCGATATGTTGGCACAAATGAGCAGGTTGCAGATGTGTTGACCAAGCCTCTGTCTCGTGTGAAGTTTGAGTACTTCTGAGACAAGATTGGTGTTGTTTGAAAGGACCTCCCTCGAAAGGGGGAGTGATGTTGATGATACTATGGTATCATGACCAACAACAGGTAGCTCCGTTAGGATTTTATATCCTAGGGGATTGATCCATCCCTGGACAGATCCTTAAGGTCCGGTAAGGACAGTCTATCAGAGTACCTATGCATGTATATCCCAACTTTGGTCAATAGTGGTAGCTCCGTTAGGATTTTATATCTTAGGGAATCTTATGATTCCTGGGCAGATCCCGAAGGTCTGGTAAGGACGGTTTGTCAGAGTACGACAAATGTTGTTGTTGATGCAGCTGCCTCATTCTATTGCCACATGTTGTTGATGATGTTGTTTCAGCCTCGTGTTGTTGATGATGTTGTACCAGCCTCATGTTGTTGATGATGTACCATCCTCTTGTTGTTGATGATGTTGCATCATCTTCATGTTGTTGGTGATGTTATTGTTCTTGCTTCATGCTATTGATATTGATATTCCAGCTTCATGTTGTTGATGATGATGATGATGATGTTATTCCAACTCCATGCTGTGAATGATGATGATATTGACGATGAGAAAAAAACTTTCGATGATTTATAGATGTGCCAGTCGGTGTTCCAGATGTTGATGATGAGGTTTCCCTCTCCTTCTCCTGATGATGTCCTATTGGATCATGTCAGTAGAATACCCTTCTCATTAAGGGGGAGTGTTGAAATATTGTAACTTCGAAGAATATTCTAATTATATTTGAGTTATTATCTTACAGATCAAATCCCCTTTTGCGGATTGATCATGTCGGGTCTTGTAAAAGATCAAATCCCCTTTTGTGGAATTGGCCAAACTACATTTGTATGGTGGTATTTATAAAGTCAGTGCCTAGGGTTTATAAAGTGGTTTTAACCACTCCTAGAAGAAGTCGGCCCCACTAAGTGAAGAGTCATAACCCTAGCACCTCCTCAACTAGTATTTATATGTGAGGATGGTGCCTCACTTGTACACACTCACTCTCACTCATCCAGTGCGCATATCTTGAAGGCAGTTGCAGTTGCAGGAGGAAGGAGAAGAGAGGCACATGCTCAGTCTTAGTTAATTCTTGGTGTTTTGGTCTTAGTCTTGGCATTGTATTGGCAATCTATTATTGAGGAAGTTTTTGCTGGGTTTCTCCACCATGAGGGTTTCCCGGGATAAAATGTTGTGTACCTTGTGATTGTGTTTCTTTCAGTGATCCTCTTTATGTTGTTGTTTGGAAATGCATTGAATGTTCATGTAATTTGGAAATAACCTAATAACAACAGTAAAAACTTAACATTAAAGAGGTTTGGTATGATGGATTGTAAATCCATGTCTACTTCGATGATTACCAATCTGAGGAAGCTGCATGATTCTGATACAGGTTCAAATTTGGTGGATCCCACCATGTATAGGCAACTAATTGGATCATTTATGTTTATGATCCATACCAGGCCAGATATATGCTATGCAGTGATTGCAATGAATTAGTTCATGGCTGAACCGAGACAAAGACACTGGGTGGCAGCAAAGCACATCTTGAGATATCTCAGAGGGACCATTACCTATGGTCTGAGATATTCATCCAGTGGTGGTTTATTTCTGCATGGGTATGTAGATGTTGACTGGGCAGGAAGCCCAGTGGATCGGAAAAGTACTTTCAGATACTACTTCAGTTTAGGATCCGCTATGATGTCTTGGTCAAGCAGGAAACAGGGATCCATTGCACAGAGTACAATAGAGGATGAGTACATTGCAACAAGTGATGCTAGCAAGGAAGCAGTATGGCTCAGAAAAATGGTTTTTAGGTTGTTTGGTGACAAGCTCGAGACGACGGTGGTTAACTGTGATAATCAAAGTTAAAACTGACAGAGAACCCGATATTTCACGACGGGTCAAAACATATTGACATGAAGTACCACTACATCCGAGACTTGGTTCAGAGAAAAAATGTAAACTGTAAAGCTACAGTACATAGCCACGAGCGAGCAGGTAGCTGATATCCTGACCAAGCCATTACCATTGAGACAGTTTGTGCAGCTGAGAGGCAAGCTTGGTGTGGCTGAGAATGACTCCCTCGCTGAGAGGGGGTGTTAAATTTGGCAGCATCGATAGTCATTCTCCAATGAGAGGCCATATGGGCCACCCTGAGGCTAGCTAGGAAAATTTGGAGAATCAACCAGTCTTGTGAGGTATTGACAAAAGCCAAGGGGAACGTACAACCTCTGTGAGTCAAACCAAAAGTCAGGATGAACGAGATGCTATATGATCTTGTGAGTCAAGATGTAAGTCTAATGCAAAAGTCAGGGGACTGTACAACCTCTGTGAGCATAGATAGTCTAGTGCAAAAGTCAGGGGGAACGTACAACCTCTGTGAGCATAGATAAACTTGCAAAAGTCAGGGGGAACATACAACCTCTGTGAGCATAGACAGACTAGTGCAAAAGTCAAGGGGAACGTACAACCTCTGTGAGCCTAGTCAAGCCTTGTGAGCCATGAGCAAAAGTCAAGGCATCTAGAAAAAGTTAGGTTGAACATAAAATTCCTATGAGCTAGAAACAAACAATCTTCCTGATATTGCAAATGATGTAAATGCATTGGTCTAGTGCATTGGCACGTGTAACACTATCCACCATGAAGAAATTCGAATTGCCATGTTTAAGAGTCGAGTTGAATGAGTTGTTAAACTCAAGTTGTAAAAGGTCAAGTTGTAAAAGTCGAGTTGCATAAAGTTGCATAAGTTGCATGTTGCATGCATGCATGTCATGTGCTTGCTGATTTAGTTCACATGCATTGCCAAGTCACAAGGGCGAGTTGTATTCTTAACTGAAGTGTAAAGTCAAGTTCTAAATTCGAACTAAAGTGTAAAGTTGAGTTATGACAAGCATGCAATCAAACTTCTAATTCGATCCCTCTTCCCTCTACCTCTCCACTGCTTTATAAGCAGAGGTCGACCCTCATTCTTCACACAGGTTATGCAGCGTGAGGGTGAAAGGCAACAAGTGTTTTATCAGTGCTGGTATATATCTTTGTTAGAAGGCAACGTATATATCAGCTAGAGAGCGGTATATATCTCTGTTAGAAGGCAACGTATATATCATCTAGAGAGCAACATATATCTTTGTTAGAAGGAAGCGTGTATCTTTGTTGAAAGAAAACAAGTATCTCTGCTACAGTGTTGATATATATCAGCAGAAAAAGCAACAAAGTAGCACACAGGCAATGCATGCTTCTTTCACAGTGTTGGTCTATAATTCTTTCACAGTGTTGGTCTATAATAGAGGAATTTGTCAGCAAGGTTTCTCAATGTGCTACAGGTCATACAGTCTGGTCTAAGTTGTCTTAGCAAGCTTATTTAATAACAGAATTTCATGGTGGATATTTGTAAGAGATCATACATTATTAATGCAATAAAAGAAGATTGTTTGCTGGGGTTTTTCTCCCTATATAGGGTTTCCCCATGGTACATGTGTTGTGATCTTGCATGTTGGTAAATTCTTATGATTATTGTTATTCTGGTTTATGAATGATGTTAAGCTAAGTTCAAAGTACAATCAGAATTTAAAGAATTACTTACAGTTTACAATCAGGCTCAAAATTTAACAGATATTACACTCATTGAATTCGATTTTCCGCAAGGAATCTGAATCCATAATCAAAATCGACATGCGATCCCAAGTGCTCGACTTGTTAAAAATAGAAATTCGTTCGAATACAATTGACTTTATACTCATTGATCTCGTCTTCCCGCAAGGGATCCAAATATGCGATCAGAATTGACATGCGAACCTTGGTGCTCAACCTGCTAAAAATAGTAATTTGGGCCACATCATCCCAGAAAAGGTCCAAAAGACTCTGGATGTCTCAAGGATCAATACAATGCTCTCAGAATCTGAATCTGGGCCCTAGAGCAAAACCTACTAAAAATAGAAATTTTATGCATGTTGCCAAAAAAGTGCCATCAGGCCTAGAATCCTACAAGGACTTGTACTATATGCTCATAACTGCCTCAAACTGTCAAGAGACCCACTCAAACCGTGTCTCCTAAAAATGAGCAACACTTGCATCTCTCTCAAATAGCATGGAAACTAAGTCCTCTCTGACTCTGAACCAAACAACCATGTACTGATCATCTGCCTCATGTGGGAACCAACCTCTTGCTCAGCATAAGTTCTAAACTCTAGGAAAATCTCAATATGCTAACCAAAATGTTGCATGCTGACTCTTAACCCTCAAGATTTTCAAGGGTGAAAATCTAGGGGTTAACAGTACCCCCAATATCCAAGTCTCTCAGTGGTGAAAATCACTACGGAAGTGAAGAAATTCACTAGGATTATCCTTGTGCAAAATAAGGGGTAACAAGGACCACTTCAAAGCTTCCACTCTATTGTATTAGGGACTCCACGGAGTTAACCAAACTCGTCAAGCAGGACAACCCTGCCAAGAGCCCAATTGTAAAGGAAAATGGACTGCACTAGGATTGAAGGGAGTACTTGCCACCAATAACCATGCAACACGTGCAAGGACAAGAGATCCCAAAAGATATCACAGGGGGTCTTGAAAGGTTCTAAAGCCAATGGAAGGTTGCTACGTGGTAGATGAGAAAAGACAAAAGAATCCTCTTCTCTTGTGAAAAATGTTGGGCATCTACAAAGATTGGGGAAGGCGTTTTCTTGGTCATCGAGGTAGCTCGAGAGATGGAAAAGAAGGGGGCTGGTAACTACTTGAGAGGAATGGTTCATAACTGTTTTTGGAGGTCGTTGGCCTTCCATTTTCATAGGAGGCATAAGCACAAGGGAAAGCAAAGAAAAAGAGAGGAGGGGTTTGACAAAAGAGAAACGAGAGGAGGTTGGACTAGAGGTTTGAAAGAGGAACAAGTAGTAGAATATCCCACGGTTCAAGTTGTCACCATTATGCACAGTTTGTAGAAGACGAAGAGAATGACCATCCAAAGGCCGAAGCACTTGTTATTGGAAGATTATACTATACGTATTTCCCTTGAGCTCTTGTAGTCAAAGAACCTTGTAACTGTAAAAGCACCATTGATAATAACCAAGGCAAGATAGCCATTTTGAAGCTAGAGTTTTCTCAAATCAAGTTTCTCCAAGGTATCTTTTATGTTTTCTATGTTTGTGTGATTGTATTGTTTAATTCAGTTCCTAGACTTGTTAAATAAATTGCATTTAATGTTTATGCACAATAGGTTTTTTTTTTTTGTTTGTTAGTTTGTCCGTGACATGTGGGACTAACCTATGGCTAAGAAACCGCGACTCAGGGGCATCTAAGCCATCGAAATCACCCGGGGATCACACCCGGCCTGAGCCACACCAACCCTTAACATGGCTGTATTTTTTGTCCACGCAAGTTTCGAACCGGTGACTTTAACATCACTGAGTGCCTTAATAGTACACTCCGTCACTGACCGTCCTACACCTCGGGGACTTTAACATCACTGAGTGCCTTAATAGTACACTCCGTCACCGACTGTCCTACACCTCGAGGACTTTAACATCACTGAGTGCCTTAATAGTACACTCCGTCACCGACCATCCTACACCTCGGGGACTTATAAATTTGAAGGACATGGGGGTGGGCTTTGATCCACTTATGTGTGCACGAGTCACAATACAATTTAATATAGTATCTCTGGGTGCAACCACATGTTCGACCACTACCTCAAGGTGCCCCCATGGCTCCAGGTAAAGCCCTCATGAGAATTGAACCTTGCCCAACGGTGAAAAACTCCTCGCTTTCCACCATTGGATCCAACCCCTTTGGGCTTTATGCACAATAGGTTATTATTGCTTTATGTTTACAATTAATATTATCCCATATTAAGATCTGTGTTGGTGAATCGTTTGGTCATAGGCCCTCTATTATGAATCATTTTGAAATTGAGACCTAATGGGTGCATAGACTGGGTGCATAGACGAGTCATTCTAGGAGAAAGTGTTTTTCATCCTTCACATTTTCAATATCGCAAAATTGCATATTCTTTCTTCCCAACGTGTTTTGGGTTTTTCATAGCACCTAGTTTCACTATCATGGTTGTGAGTGTTCATTCTTATTTATGCAATGTTAAATTTCTTCTTTGAGCTAGCTATAGTATAAATATACTTCTGATCTTCTAAGTTGGGGTTGACCTTTTTATAATAATTTAACTTCACATCTTATTCTCTATTTCTTCATTGCACCATAGTTTATCTTTAAATTTAGTTGTGATAGTGCTTTTAATGGTATCAACAATTTGTAGAGTGGTCTCCCCGTCTATTCTCCAATGGTTTAGCCAAGAATCAACATTTTTAGGCCACCCTCTCTTAAGTCTTAGGTGACTTTTTCTAGAATTAGAAGCAATGCTGGGAAAACTCTTAGCCTTCATGTTAATGATATTGTGCTTGTACATTAGGTACCTAAGCATAGCATTTCTCTCAAAGAGTGGAATTCCAACCTCTAGGAGGAGGATTGAATAAGGTGTATTTCTTTTAAGTTTAAGATGATAGATTGTAAAGCACTTATGGATTCGCTCAATTCTCCTCCAAGTTTTTCTAGAAATGCTGCATGCAACCCCAAACTTCTCTCTCTCTCTCTCTCTCACTCACACACACACACACACACATAAAAAAGTGACATACCCTCCCCTCGTGTCCAGGCACTATTGCTACTTAGTTTATTCTCATATGACACCTTGAAAATCCAAGCTGTTTAGTTATGTTTCCAAAATCATGATTGGTATTTTCTAATTTTCATGGTATTTATTTTGTATAGACATTTTTATAAGTGTTGTGTCCAGCCACACCATATACAAAATATTCTCAAAATTATTGATGCATTTGTATCCATATAATATGTATCCTAGTAACTTTGTTTTTTATGATGATGATTAATTTCTCTTTTGCACTGATATGGAGCTATTATCAGAGATAAAGAGTTAGTATCTCTTCTTGATTCAAATTTTAAAATGAAAGATCTAGGAGAGTGAAACTAATGCTTAGGAAAACAGTTGTTTTTAAAACAATAAGAAAGGACTATTTTCTTGAAGCAGCATTAGTATCCCAACGGTAGTCTTAGACAATACTCTATGGGGGATTGAAAACTGGCAAGTATGGTAGTACCTCTTTGGAAGTTAATTAGAGATTGTAAAGGGACATGTGTCCTAAATTTGAAGATGAGAAGAAGAATATGGAGACTATTCCATATCAAAAAGCGATTGACAATTTGATATATACAATGGTTGATACAAGACTACAGATTGGACATGTGTTGAGCAAAGTGAGCCAAGATATCACTATTCCTGGACCACAACATTAGGTTGTAGTGTGAGGTTGATTATAGTATTTGTTTAATTGGAGTACATGCAGTGAGATCGTGGAAAAGATGGGGTATTGTGATGGTGATTGGAGAGGCAATCTTGATACCTAGCAATAAAAAATGGGTTAATTTTTATTTTGTTAAAAGAGTCTACTTGTTGGAAGAATAAGAGGCAATCTACAATTGCCTTGTACAGCTGAAGTGGAACATAAGGCAGATTCTAGTGCAACAGAGGAAACAATTTAGCTTCATAAGCTCTTCAGAGACATTGGTCCTCCTTAGGAGGGTCTCTAACCTTCTTTAATCACAACCATAGTTGCATTTCCATGACAAAAAACACAACATTCCATGCTAGATCAAGGGAATAGAGATCAGAATATTTCGTTCGGGAAAAAATTAAGTCCAAGAAAATCAGCTTAATTTTTTGTGAAATTGATTTAATGACAATAGATGTTGTTGCTACAAATCTGACTTGTGAGAAACTTGAATGCTTCAAGCAGATGTAATGTTCCCAATTTTCCCCTTAAGAGGCATTTAGTGTTATTGTATGAAAGTGACCTTATAAAGGAACTTAAATAAAAATAAAGTGAAATTAGTCACTTAATAAAATAAAGAGGGGAAAAGTAGTTACACTAAAGAGACCCAATGAAGGGTTATAAGAGGAGGAGAGGAGAGCCTTTTGGCCATCTATCATTCAGTTTATGAAAATATTGTATTGGGCTCTTGTGAGCATGAGGGTTTCAAACCCTAGTTTACTCGGTTTCGCTAGTGAAACCATCTGGCCTAGCTGATATTGGAGAAGATCCTACAGATCTTTCATTTGTACTTCACCGTTTATGGATTTAATGAAGAAATTTGCTGGTTATTTCTATGTTTATCGATTTTGCTGCTAAATTTCTGTTTAATTGAATTCGGGATATTTCAGCAGAGGATGGATTGGTTAAGATCAACCTCATATCTTGCTGAGTGGGAAAGTGGGATTACAATGTACATCGATATCTTGTTTATTGTATTCAATTCCTTTTGGCAAGATAGATTTTTTAGTTAGCATGCAATCTATAAAGCAGTATCTTTGCATGTAATTTATTTATTGCCTTTGAAATGGTAAGAGTCAAAATTAGAATGTTAGCAAGATTAGACTTTAGTTATAGAGATTCAGTTTCGTCTCATGTTAATGTGTGTTTGTTTCCATGAATGAATTTTAAGTGTGTGTTCTTCTATAACTTTTCTCTTCTCTATCGTTTTCTTCACTTGCACTCAAAAGTGAGTTAAGCATAGACTTGGGTTATGCTTTCTAACACAGTAACAATAGCAATCATATTTCGAGCACTGGCTTCACAGCACTAGTCTCATCTAGTAGGGGCAGCTCTGAGTAGTTTATCATACCATGGACTGGATTTGCAGTTTTCCAAGTTAATCATGGATTAACCACAGAAGGACTCCAAGTTCCAACTATGCTCGGAATCCAATAATCATTTCTAGAGCAACTGTTGTAAATATAGATCATTCAAATAACAACTTCCTGTACTTATTCGAATTTTATGTTGAGACATTCAGAGAAACTGCAGCAAAAAGGAAGCATGTTTTCATACTACAATCAGAAAACACATTTCTAATGATTCTTGGAAATTTCATACTACAATTAGAAAACACTGCAGTTTCTAATGATACATGGAAAATAAATGGCTACTGTAAAACAAAACATTGGAAACTTTTCTAATTCTGAAAAACATGAAACACTCAATGCTGTTTTTTGGTAAAGTCGTGCAGAGGTAGTCCAGGCATGAATACCATGTTCTTCCATAGCAGTTTTTTGAATGGTATCATTTGAGTATTGCATAATTTGTTTCGTTTTTCCACTTAGGAACATCCATTAAATTATGATGAAATGAATAGAGATGTATTTGGTTGGTGTAAATCCAGGGGTGGCAGTTGGAGCAGGATGGCAAGCTTTGGTGGCATATGTAAATATAGGCTGTTATTACGTTGTCGGGCTTCCACTTGGTAGTCTCCTGGGATACAAAATGAACCTTGGAGCCAAGGTAATTGTAATGTCCAATCTTAGTTACAATTTTTTCTAGTCAATATGATAATTGTTAGGAGGAAATGAAAATTAGCTTTAAATGTGTTGGTTTCTTTTATTGGTGGATAGGGTATTTGGAGCGGTATGATTGGAGGAACAGTTCTGCAAACTATAATTCTCATGTTTATCACATATAGGACTGACTGGGACAAAGAGGTACTTACATGTTGTGATTCCAAATCAACTCTTCTCTGGCATTCTTTCTGGGGTTTGTAATTTAGTGTATTGTTTACCCTGTAGGCTTTAGAAGCTGGAGATCGGATTAAAGCCTGGGGAGGTTCAGTAGATCCCATCAAAGAATCAAAGAAGGTAGAGAAAGCAAGCACTTTACAATTTGCTATGTTGTGCTATCATATGTTAGACAGATATTTATTGAGAAGACTAATCTTGTGGCAGGACACCGAAGGAAGTGACAGAAAGAAGTTGCCTTCAAACATATGAAAATGAGGATTGCTACACTGTTATTCTAAAGTAATGCGTGTACTCTATTGCATCTACATTACTAGACTCGGCTGGCAATAGACATTTTTGAATAAAATTCAAGAAGTGAATTTGATTATGTTGTCTTCTGCTTCAAATAACGAGGGAAGGGTGAATCAGTTTGTTGAATTATCTGGACTTATTTTCCAATCCACCCCCTCATTCATTGTTTCATGGAATCACCATGTTTTCTTCTTTGCAGAGTAATGACTTTTACAAGATGCCAGTTAACGGTATACTATTTCTCCTGAAATCATATGAATTTCAGGTGATACTGAAAAGAGATATGCTATTCAAACAGATCAAAATGTTCCTCATGCCTATCTGGATTTAAATGGTAGGCCAAGCCATATTCAAATGTGAAAAGCCAATTTTAAGTCTCAGAATTGAATATAGTCGCTCCTTAAAATGAAAATATAAGAAATAATAATATAAATGAAACAGACCTTGATAAATTGTAATAAAAACATGTATAAAATCTAACTTCTTTAGACATGAAACTAGTATAATGGCTCCACTTTCATTTATAAATCATTCATTTCTTTTTTTGTGTAAATATAATTGGTTGTTCTGTATTATGTAAAATTATTATTACTATGTAATATTTTTTCGGTAGAAAAACAGCTTTATTGATATACAATGTTCTCTGTGGGAGAGTTTCTAGTACAACTTTGAAGCTTTATAGATACCGATACTGGCCTCACCTACAGCAGACCATAACATGCCTATGCAACAAAGTGATACAGAACCATAAAATGCCTATGCGACAAAGTGATACAGAACCACAAAATGCCTATGCAACAAAGTGATACAGACACATATGTATATTGCTTTTGGCTGTCGAGCCAGTTCAAATTCCCTTTCCTTGCCAATAAATCAAACAAGTTATACCTATAGACCTGGCGTACAAAGTCTGACCAACCAGTTCAGGTCCGAGCCTGAGTTTATTATACAACTTGATACAAAATTTACAAAACTCGGAACTGTTCTCGATACGACTATAACAACTAACACTACAGCGTATTAACTTTCAAAGTTGTCTATAAAGAAAACTTCATAAATGTAGAGCAGAGAATCAAAACAAAAGTTGTATACAATGAGGTTCAGCCTGTGAAGAAGACACCATGGGTTTTGAGAACTCAGCCTCGATTTTATTGCTTAACTGGTCAATCACTCCCTCCACACATATACTCTTGAGTATGCTTATCGCTTTCTCCTTGAACTCGGCTCTGGCATGACTGTGTTCCTTTATTCTATTTCTTTGTACAAACCAATGAAGCCGACCACCACTTGGGATTGCCAATATTGTGTACAAAGCTATTCATTAGGTTTGGATGAGGTTTGATAAGTTCCACGTTTTGTTTTTCTTTTCATTTAAAATTTTGTCAAATAACCATTGGAAACAGAGCTGAACCCCAGTCTGCATGTGCAAATTACCATTCGCAACGGAGTTGATTTTTTGCTTATGTTCGTGAATTTGACCTTTTCACGGCTTGCTGATGCATCTTCATAATATGGATTATCGTTCGCTCTAGAGCTAGAAATATTGTTTTGGTTGAACGGACTTTGATGGTCTTTGATTTCTACTAACACAAGAAAACTCACCAAGCCCGATGCCATCAGATTGTCCCCTCCGATTCTCAGAAGGAGTTGAGAATCTACCATAGCTCTGTTTGAGGCAAGCGTGCTAACAGGGTCGGCGAAAAAAGACCAAAGATTTGCAAAAGCCAAACAAAAACAGTCGCTTTCAATTTAATGTTGTCAAAGGTCTTCTCACTACCAATCCTCTGGCACTTCAACTTTGGGTAGTAAAACGAACTTCCCTTTTTGGCTTTTTCAATTTCATCGTTAGCTGCTGACCTTCCTTTCAAGTATTTCGTTTTCAGCAATCCAAAGTGTGGATACCAGGAAATCCTTAATAAGGGGTTAATTGAGGATTAAACTATTACTAAATAATTTGAGTGAGATTCACGTCTTAATGTCACTTCACTCACAGAAACTTGAGGTTAATTACTACATTATTCTACTTTTAGATTGTAAAATTCAATTCTTAAATGTTTCTATAAAAATATTTTCCCAACACACAACAACCACACAAGCTCTTGCCAAAAGAGTGTTATCCAATTTCATGGATTCAATCATTCATCAATCTTACGCATTACTTGAAATTTCATACTTGTAATGTTGTGTTAGAAATGTGAAGAAACTTTGCACTTAAGTTTCTTTACATTATTTTTAGGAAATCTATACATCAACCCCTTTTAAGGTTTTTTTTAAGGGTTTAAGATAGTTTGAAGAAAATTCCCCATGTTATTACCTGAACTAGCACGCTAGTGAAAAGTCCCAACACATATGCTAACTAGGGCAATAAAATGGGAAGTGCACATTGTCACCTTAGTACATTTTCACTTTAGACCAGCTCCTAAAATCCAAGGGGGTGTCCCTATTTGTGGAAAGTAAACCTCTTTAAGTGAATTATAAACATGTAATCTTACAATTTACTTTAATGAATCCAAAATATATGAAACAAGACCATGCACAAGGATTCCAATAAGTGATCAAATGCTTTAAAGATAAACAATTAAAAACAATAGCATAAACCATAAGTATATCCACTTAAGAAAGAGAGTTAGGAGCTAGTGGATGTGTGTGCTAAATTTGATATGGAAGATAAACATTGTAAACAACTCCAGAATTGCATTTATATGTCACTCGACCAATGAAACTTCAACGATGTAAGAACCACTTTTAGGCTACTTTAGGGCACAAAGAGCGAAACCGATTAGCATAAATCGATGGTGCATTGTGTGCTTGTGATTAGCAATTTATTAGATGTTAAGAAAGGACAAGCTAAGGGTTGTCCTTCAACTTCTAAATCTGTTTTATGATAAAGTAAAGCAGAAATTTCAGATTTAGAACATGAAAATGACCATCCAGGAGAGAGGTTATGCACTAGAGAGCAAGATGTCTTGGATGCTTCCACTTGGGCAAGAGATATATCATGCAACAAGATCCTAACAAGTGTTAGAGATAGGTTATAAAAATATATAGCCATTACCAAAACAAGAACTTATAAAATAAATGGTGAATACCCCTAGGGTTTTCATGTTAACACTTGGAATTCACCAAAATAATTTCTAGATAAAAGATAAGCAATAATGAGTATTTTAGAAATGAAATTCACCACTAGATGTGTAAGATAAACTTGTAGAAACGATCTGGAAATGCAATAGAGGTTAGGTATGTGTGAGAATACACCTTTAAGCACCAAAGCCTAACCTTAGGGTTTCACCAAATCTGTTTTTTCTTGCTGCAATTTAATTTCTAGGTTCAAGAAATGTCTTGAATCGACGCACAAAACATTAGATAAGACCTTAAGCACCTTTCTATAGGGTTGTTTTGCCTCCATATGGTTAGAAATCAGCAATTAAGCACAAACCCGCCCTTAAATAAGCTAGTTTAGGAAATGAAATGAATGGTTAACTTTGCACTACACTATAAAAGAAATCTAAATAAAGATTTTTATTTGATTTTCACCATTAGATTTCTTTTTAAAGCAAAAAAAGGTAATTTTTTTAGGGTTTTTTGGTTGGTTGTTGGGAGAAGACAATTGTCTTTCTCTAATTAGGGCTTATAGGGTCAAGACGTATGCCCCTCTAAGATTTGGTCACTTTTATCTTAAGGATTGGGGCAAGAGATTATAACCCTAAGGGGAGAATGATCTCTAACTTAATAAAGATAAGGTATGAAAACCAAGGCCCTACAAGAAGGGATTCTACAAGGAAAAAAACCTTCACCAACAAGATCAATTATAGCTTGAATACAATACATAAAATCCTTGTCAATGAACCAAAGGAAAAACGAGACAAATGATTGAGCACTTATCAAACCAACAAAGGAAGATGGAAGAGATAGAAACCCTAGAGTTTTCCTTCCAAGTGGTTATTTAACCTTCAAATGGATCGATCTTGCCAACGAATAGAAGTCTTAAACATTCACAACTAATCATTGATGCACCAAGAAAATAACAAGAGTTGACACCAAAACCTACAATAGGTAGATCTTCAACAAATTGCAATCTCAAATAATTTCCAACGACAACAACCAATTAGAATGAGAGGAGAGCCTTTATTTATAGATGAGACTTCAACATCATTCTCATTCTTTATTATTCTCTATCTCGCTGAAATTAACCTAGGAGAATCACAAAAGATGATTTGTCATCCACACAGTGAAGGAGACTAAGTCAGATACAAGTAAAACATGCCACATGTATATAAAATCCTCATGTCATCCCACAAAAGGAGGGGCCAATTTGGTGAAGAAACTCAATGTTCCCTTGAAGAAGTGAAGTGGAAGCCACAAAACATGGTGCACTACCCTTCCAAGCAAGCAAGCAACCAACGTCTAGCCTCATAATATGGAACAACCTCATGGAAAGAGGAAGAAAGGCCTCAAAAGGTGGACAAATCCCCAAATAATGGTCATAGATCCTCAAAAATTGCTCCAGGGTGTGACCATGTCCTCATCTCAAGCAAAGATGCTTCCATAAAAGGTGGGGGGAGGACCCTTCAAGTCAAAATGTGTCATAAAACCCCCAAACAATGAACACAAAGTCCACACATGTGTGTTGGCCCTCCCATTAAGCAATAAACGCCTCAAAAAGTGATGAAATGACAAAATTCTTTGGAATCTTCAATGTGGCATGTGTAGATGTGACTAATGTAAGTGAAAATAACCCATTTGTGCCTTGGAGGATGTGATCAGTGCCTTGGGATATGTGTACTACCTCGAGAACTATGGAATGCCTTAGCAAGCATGAAATTGAAGGAGCATCTACAAAATCATCTCCAAGAGTAGATGGCCAAAGTGTGATACATACATAAGATAGGGGCCCATGCTTAGGCATAAGATAAGTGTGTTTTAAATAGGTAGGACAACCTTTACAACATCAACAACACTTTTGTATTACATACAAATAAGTGAGAGAGACTAGCCACTCCCCTAGATCATGTGTCTTAGTAGATCCATCCCAAGAGGCTCGCATGCCTACCCAGATCATAAATCACTGACGTGGTGATGAGTAACTGACACCAAGGGGTAGTCAATCAGAGCCATAAGGTCAGTGCATATCTTGAAATGGGGACTAAAAGGACATGCATGACCAACCACGAGAGGTGGAGAGACCACTTAGGCCCCTCACTGATACATATACATGTAAGCATGCCCCAATACAATACATGAGTACAAAGATAACCTCACTTTTGGCTCATCATGATACAATGATATACATAATATGTTCAAATGATGGATCACATCCCAACAAAAAAAATATAGGATGCACTGAAGTGAATCTAGGGTGTAAGACACATTAAGCATATGGTTTGCTACTTGCACTTATCAACAAATTGGAGACTTGCTACATGTTTGTCTAACTATGTGAAATTTATTTTCCCTCATTGTTGAGGAACACTTTAGTCCATAAGTGAAACATAGGTAGAAGAACACTATACATGTTTAACTAGTCTTAAGTGAACATGTGAGTAAGTTTTTGCCTCTCCCTTTGTTTCTTAAATGCCACTTCAAAAACCAAACCATTTAGCGTGAGGGAAGTGCTTTCCACTTTGAGCAACTTAAGTTGTCAAAGAGAGTGTAACTAGTTTCGAGGCCTTTGTTGAAATAATGTAACTGCGAAAAGCATTCTTATTATTTT
>ML779671.1:164616-242171 GCA_009831015.1 Picea engelmannii
CCATGTACGGACCTGCCACGTCATGCCACGTGTCAAATGCCGATTGGTCCACGTCATCGTACGGCTGCCACGTCAATGCTGACGTCAGCGTGCCACGTGTCACCCTCTGAGGCTGCCACGTGTCATCATCCTGTGCGGCCACGACACTGTACGGACCGCCACGTGTCGTCATCTGAAACTGCCACATGTCCTGTACGGACATGCCACGTCAGCACTGTACGGACTGACACGTGTCTGTACGGACTGTACGAACATGTACAGTCAGCATCCCCAAAATTTGCCTGTTTGGCTTTTCGGACAGAAGGCGATATCTTCCTCATACGGACTCCGTTTGCGATAAAAATTATACCACCGGATTCAGGAAGACGAGCCGGACGTCATGGCGCAGGTTTCRTCGAAATCCAAGCACTTTCATTTTTGAGCATTTTCCAAGCCCTATCTGGCTTCTGGATCTGTTTTCAGATCACCTATTTTCCATCCATGAAAACCTCATATCAAAGGACATGACATTATCAGGGCCTTCAAAATGTAAAACCACTTTCATACTTTTTGATTGGGTTCCTAAGTTAGGACTCCGTGGACATAGGGATGATGTACTTGTACTTCATTTCTTGTTGACAATCTACATTGGTTGATATCAATGTTCATAGGATTTTTGTTGTTAGAGATTTTCCAAAAAATAATGAATTTTTGAGCCCCCATCCCCTGAATTCTTTGACCTTACCAACCACATCCATTTGACTAGTTGAATAGATTTATCTTTCTTCCCTACCCAAAAGAAATAGAAACATTTCTTTCTAATCTTGTTTATGACAATGTTTGGGATGAAAGCCATTGAAATCCAATACACTAGGATGGCCTCAAGGATAGATGTTACCAAGGTTAATCTTGCAACCAAGGATAACCACCTATTACACTATATCTTAATTCTCATGTTGATCTTGTGATAGAGCCACATCCAATGTTTTTTCCCGTAAGCATTAGGCTTCAACTCGAAGCCTAGGGATTTTGTCTCTAATTCTAGATTCAAGATCTTGTATGGCATAATTGTTCTAATAGCATGTTTATCTTGGTAGCCACCTCCAATTTTCCTTCCAACTCAAGAAGGGCTTCCTTAGATCCCTTCAATTTTGCTTTTTCCCAATCCTTGATCACCCATTTGATACTAACTAAATTTCCTTGAAACTATTGCATTGTAGAGCCTTCCTCCTCTTTATCATATGCTTTCCATTCCTTGACTACCAACTTTCTACACTCATTGTGTGCAAGCCATGAAGGATTAAATTTGAATGTAGTTGGTGGCTTACTATCTCCTTTATCAATATGGAATAATATGGGCCTATGATCAGAAAACCCCCTCACCACTATCCAAGATATAAACCAACCTACTTCCTCTAGAAATTCCTCAAGGCCAAAAACCTATCTAACCTTTTAACTAAACCTCCCTCTCCTCTTCTATTGTCGTTCCAAGTAGGCACTATCTCAATGGGTTCCACATCACACAACCCTTTCTCATCCATTTTGAAGGTAAAAAAAGCTTCCAAAGGATCAATGCTTCCATCTCCTCCCCACACTCCCCCATTATTCAACACAAAATTCATATCACCTCCATAGATTAAATATTTTTCCAGGAAAATGGGTTATCGAGCAATTCCTCCCATTATTCATTTCTCTATACATAAAGGCCATAAATGTTTACAAGGGTCAAACTCCCCAATTGTTTTGAGAATGGTAAAGCTTAGGAAGGTGGCCTCTAGCGTTTTTACAATAATCTTCCACCTAGTGACCAGTCCTCACAATCCTCCTAGTTGCCTCCAAAACTTCAAAGTTCCATCCATGAAAAAGGGAATTTGAGGACTTCCTAGATTTTTCCACCCCTGTCAATGTTTCTTGAAAAAATAAATCTATATGGATTATACTTCTCAACTACCGTCCTAACAAATATTTTTGTGAGAAGATCCAAACCTGCAAATATGAAAGGGAGAGTAAAATAATTTCTTACCTCTTCGGGATGCTTTCCCTACTCTAAGAGCCCCAATAAAAGAAATCTATATGGATTATACTTCTCAACTACCGTACTAATAAATATTTGTGTAAGAAGATCCAAACCCACAAATATTAAAGGGAGAGTAAAATCATTTCTTACCTCTTTAGGATGCTTTCCTTACTCTAAGGGCCACAATAATATTATATTGTCCACCTTCTCGAACCTCTTTTTTTTCCCTTTTTCTATGCTAGGGTAAGATATGATCTCTTTAGGCTAGTGCCAAATGCACATAAGATAGTGTAAGTTGTAAATCCAAACCTCCTTCAATAATGGCTTGACCTCCCTCTATTTGCTTAGATGCGGACCTCCAATGACATGTCTTTCTTATGCTTTAAAAATAATCTTGACCAAAGTTAAAAAATGAGTTTCGATTACGTGAATCTAATATAGATATTTCACCTTCCACAATGTCATGAAAAATAATCCTTCTATTGACATAAGATTCCTTCTCTACCTTTTGTACTTCTCTTTAATGTGTTCTTGTTATCTCAATACTTAGAACATTCCTTGATTCATTCCTTCCTTTTCCTCGAGCTTTTTCTTTTGTTTTTTCTCTCCCTTCTTCTTAAATCCTATTCACAAAAGATTCTTCTTATATTTATGATAGTTTCATATATTGATTCTCCTCTCAATTCCTTCATCCAGGTTAAAACCTTTAGTACTTATGAAAATGGGCCTTTTTTCTCTTGTCAAGGCTAGCTCTTGAAAACAATTCCCTACCATTACCCGAGAGAAAATTTTTGCCTAGGAATTGCTCCAGGAATTTTTTTCCTTTCCCTTTGTTCAAGTGACTATCCCCACCCAATAGTTGATCTCTTTCTTGGTTTTTTATGTTCTACCTTTGTGTCAATTTCTAAGTTTAACTTAGCTTCATCTTGTTTTGGGCATGTTCTCTCAAGGTGTCCATATGCTTTACATAAAATGCATCCAAAAGGGATTTGTACAAAGTTTATTTGATTTTGACAGGGCCATCTCCCGACTTCAATGTCCATGGCATTCAAAAGCCCAACATTGTTACTTTCTTTGATTTTCGTTTCCCCTATCCTAACTTTTTCATTAAGATTGCCATAATAGAGTAAGACAAGAAGAACACCTCTAATGCTTGTTCATATAAGGCCCTTATTGTTGGGCTACGCTTGTCGTTAGACAAAAACCCACATGTGTTAGTCTCTCCCATAATCGCCAGAGTTAGGATCCACAAGAGGGGGCTAACCCATGTCGCGAAACTCACGGGAAGTGTTGAACCCGATGTCCAACAATCTCCCCACCATTCCTCCCTACTTAGACTCATAGATTCATATTCTCAACACTTTGGGTAAAAAAAGCATGGATGTTTGCAATGTTGATCTCCTTTAGGATTTTAAGCCTCTTTTTTCAAGCTCCACTCATTCAACAATTCTTATTGTGAGAGAAAAATATATTTATCATAGTTCCTCTAGTCGATCCTACGAAAAAACAACTACTTCCTCTACATCCATAATTCCTCCCTCCAAGATAATATATGATCATCATTTAGCCTCGTGGGTTAGCTCAAGTGGTTGAGTCTGTGAATTACAAGCAAGAAGTCATCGGGTCAAGTCCCCGCACTGGCATATTATTGGGCCTCACTCGGGTTAGGTTTCCCCTAGCTTAGGTTGGTTGAGACTATAAACCTAAGCTAGGGCATCTACCCTTCTAATCTTACATTATCTTACATTTTAATGTTGGGTGAATAGTTGAAAGGTAAGTATTGCATTCTCTCCACTAAGTTCAAATCTCAGATTCAAATTTTTGATAAAATATTTGGCTCATTGTGATGCAAATTTATTATACCAAAAAGTATTACGCAAATCTTTGTGCTCGTATCATTTTTCTGGCACAGCGGTGTAAGCGAATCTAGATGATTCGTTGGTGCCTATGATTTTCCTGCCACAGTTCTGTAAGTAAATCTAGATGATACGTTGGTGCCTATGATTTTTCTGCCAAGAGACAAGAATGCCTCCCGAAGGAACACTGGCATAAGGGGCCTCTCGAAGGAAATACATCCGTCAACAAAAGGGCCGTTATAGTGATACTCTACGAGGGAAATGGTAGCAGCATTTCGTAGTCTTTGTCTGGGTGGATACTCTTTTAAGTTGGGCATTCCAGTGATTTGCAAGAAGGGGCCACCTCGCCCATGGTAGCTTCCTGGGTTTGCCCCCTTTGTGATTCTCTGTAATGACAGCTCGAAAGCTAATGCCCCCTTGTGGGCATGATTAATGAAAAACACAGATGAAAAGCCCGGCTGCCAAATTCAACTTCATGGCGTTACTGAACGTGCCTCACCCACCTCCATTCCCTGGTAGGTAGCAGGAGAAACTGTAAGCGAGTGGGGGATCCATGATAAGGTAAAGAATGCTTGAATATAGGCTTAGATTCAGATAGTATAATTTAAATGTGTGCAGCGATTATTGAATTTCATTGTTTGTTATATTTAGATTTGTCGAGTTTTTTTTTGTGGTGAATTAAATGAAAATGGGGGAGGTGGTGTGTGTAACGGGAGCGAGCGGTTCATTGGATTGTGGGTCGTCTGGTTACTGCTGGAACGCGGTTACTCTGTTCATGCCACTCTTCAAGATCTCGGGGAGAGTCAATATGATGTTGATAATAAAACAGGGATAACTCTATTGCACAGAACTCGATCCCTTGCGGCGGAGGCACGAATCTATAATTTGCTAAAATGTTGGGGTAAACAGGGCTGACTGAGGGTTCGCAGTTCTGCGCTTTCTCCCACAAAATTCGGCGTCGTCTATTGAACAACATATCGGCAGATTTCCCATTGCTTTGGGAGAAATCCTGCGAACGAAAATTTTCGGAATCTGATCGATATGTTGTTCAAATTGCAACTTTGCCAATCTCGGTCGGTTCAAAAGCCATAGATCATGCTTAGGTTGCAGTTGTGAAATGATGAAATTACAGATTTGGAAGTATTACAATTTCAACTGCTAGATTTGGAGCAAAATCCTTGGCGATTTCTTTGGAGATTAGTATAGGGAGTATGTTAACTGGGAGCAATTTTTTCTCCTGAATGTTTTTTCGAGCGGGTCTTCTTCTTTTATGGTACGTTTTAAATTTTTGGTCAATCTAGAATTCTATTCGATTTTTTGAGCATCTGAGACAAAACCTCAAGTAAACTTCTGAAATACATGAAATTTTGATCGTGCACAAAATTCAAGCTACCCCTGAAAATATGACCAGATTTCCATTTTTAGTGCTACCCCTGAAAATATGACCAGATTTCCATTTTTTAAAACTAAAAAACTGATTTCTTTGCTGAAAAATGGATATGTTTACTCCCGAGTTAACCTACTCCTTAATCTACGTCCAAAATTCTCACTCTTCTCCATACATCAACAAATAATCTTTTCCCGTTCCTTCGCGTCTGTCCCCTATTCAAGTTTGCATAGAATTTGCGGAGGCCAAGGAAATCTAGGCTACGGAACACTCTCTTATCGACCAAAGGGTGATCCACAAGCGGATGGAGGATAAGGAATGACCAATTCTATGCGCCCAGATCTTTCCGGACAAGGAATGACCAATTCTATGCTCCCAGACGAGGAGGTGAACGAGCCCTACAACTTGTGTAACCCCAAGCTGGCGGTGTTTAATTGGTAGCTGCGTCAAGACCCACTGCATCATTATTCATCATCCACTAATTTAATATGTCCCTTGGTAGGACATATAGCATAGGCTGGGATGTATTGATCCTACCGTACTAAAGTTTTTTTCTAGCTTTTTAATGTTTGCTTTACAGTTTTTTCTGCTATGTCGTGATAGGATATCACCATCATCCACAGGCGAGAGAGATGAAGGTGTTGATGCTCTGTTGCAAGTGTCTAAGCCATTTGCTGCAACGGTCATTGCCATTCGCTCTACGAGTTAACGTTGTTGTTTTGTCACAGTTTTCTATAACCAATTTCTTGTCGGGCCTCTTCTCTACGAGCTTCAATCCATTCCTGTAGTGTTTGGAGTCCAGAATAGGTCTTTGATCCTTCAGGAGCTCCCCGCTGCCGCAGGAGGAACAGGGGGAACCCAATTAGGTTTCGGCTTGTGCAAATCTCTGAAGCAGACGAGGTTTGGAACCCTGTCCTGAAACTCTGATTTTATGTTTTTCTGTTTCTCTTGACGAGCGATTTCAAGATCGAATCCCGCTGAGTCACTGTCATTGATTTAATGTTTTTCTGTTTCTCTTTTCCATGTGCGTAATGTTGTGTTCTCGGCCAATTGGGGTTTGGTCCGTAAGGCACTCGACGAGCGATTTCAAGATCGAATCCCGCTGAGTCACTGTCATTTAGTTGTTGTGAAGCTCTGGTTATTTATATTTTTAAATATCAAATGTCATAATTCATTGTTGCCCTCTTCTTGCGCAACAACACTGAAACTCTCGTAATAAAGTCCAGTGTAGTCTTTTGTTTCGGGGTTTCTGTGTCGTGCCTTGAGTTGTCTTTTCTCTTTTTCCTTGTCGCTGTGCATTGTTGATGTCGACACTTGTCGGGGTTTTATCAAACTCAGGGAGGCTATCCACAATCATGTTAGTAGCGTTTTTGTTCTCTGGTGTTAGGTTGGTTCTTCACCAAACTCAAGGGAATATTCCTAAGACAAATCTAAGTTGAATGGTTTAGATGTTTCAATGAAGTGCAATGCTTTAGAATTTGGTTTGTAGGTGTTTTTTATGTTTTAATTTTTAACCAAGATTCAAATCTAGTATAGGGTAATTGTAACATCTTTGTTTTCTCATCTTGTAATTAATCATAAAATAGGATTATCATGTTAAGGCATGTGGACAATGTAAATATATTATTGTTAAATTGTCCATAAGTGACTATGGGGGGTGAAGCCTTGAAGTACGAGCCATGATATCTCTAGAGGAAAGAAATCAATTAATGAAGAAATGACCAGTGGTTGAATTATCAACCACCCCCATGAATGAAAGCATGGTCTCACTGTAGGATGTCAGCTCGAAGTACCACAGAGACCTGTAGACCTGAGCTTCCTTCTGACAGAAGGAACATGACAGGTCGGAAACCTTCCAGAGGAGGGAAGGTAAGATACATAGAGAGACACAACAAGAGAGGAGATAGGGGGACGAGAGCACTAGCTTGTAAGGGAGATGTGCGAACCCAAAGGAAGTGCCGAGAACACGGCCTGAAGGACCCGGACACAAGCTTGATGTTGATGAAGCATCTGATAAACCTTGCAGGGTCGCTGTGACAGAGAGTTTCTCTGAGAGATGGCGTAAATTTCCTAGTGATATCATGGCTTGGCACGGGGGTGGCCAGAGTGATAAGAATGAATGCCTCTGAGCATATGGTTGGGTGTAAAGACGCACACCCATAGCCAGTGGGTTGGATGCAACTTGTAATAGATAAGTATTCTCATACCCTGTGAAATTAAGCTGTAATTATGTAATGAAATGGGATACACCGTGAATGACCCAGGGATGTGTATGTTTCCTTAATGATTATACTGTATCTCTTTATTCTTGTTTAAATTGTGTATTTAAGCAAGTATGGATTGGACATGTTTTGTATTTGTAAATGCTTGCGCCCTGTGGTGGCTTCGTCGACCTTAGGTACTGTTTCATGTACGCATGTCGACCCTCCTAGTCGTTCTGAGTCCCTTGGAGGACGAAGTTTGTTAAGCTCAGGAGAGGTAGTGCAAATATGCACAGGCTTTCTGCGAGGCAAGCAGAGACCGAGAACCACTTAAGTTCTAGACTTGATGAAGGAGCGCAAGAGTTGTGCAGAAGACCCTTCTAAGTGTTAAGTCTAGGAGAAAGAGCGCAGTGCTCTTAAATCCTTCATAACTCATGAAGCTCAGGAAGGATAGCGAGATTCAAATATCGAAAGGGAATATCCTTTCGTTTGGAAGATGAACGGGCGAAATCCGTTCGAGAAGATCTGAGGTCTATCATGACCGTTAGATTTGAAGAAGGAGCGCAGGCGTTAACACCTCGACTCCTTCAGCCTTCACAAGTTCAACGAATGTTGGTAATCATCGTGAAGGGGACGGATCCCTTGAAGTCCGAAACCCGAAGTGCGATGTGATCTGGGCCGTAGATCTAAGGATCTATTCGGACCCACCTTGACTGTCAGATCTGTGAGTTTGGAGTTCGCACGACGGGAGAATAACGCGTTGGTGTGACTAAACCTCCCAAAGCCGAAGTTGTGAAGTCGATCTAGATCGTAGATCTATGGATCCTACGAGACTCCCCTTGGCTGTGCGATCCATGAGTTTGAGTTTGTGGATTGTGAGTTAAAGTGGATTTAGCTTTTGAAGGTTTTAGAATCTCGGGAGCTTGAAGCTCTGGGAGGTCAAATTTCACGATAGTCAAGTTACCCGAACTACCGAAGTAACAAGAACTGTAGATGACTTAAGACTCTGACATAGGGGATGGATGTGAACCGTTTAACGGGAGAAAATGCCATCCCTGTCGTCAGATCGATTCAGATACTCACTGAGTTGCTGAACACTCTGGAGGAAGATGTTGAAATAATGTAACTGCAAAGTGTATTATTATTATTATTTGATATATTATTCATTGGATCAATCCCCATTGTGGATTGATCATGTCAGCTATTGTAAAAGGACCAAATCCCCTTCTGTGGATTGGTCATAATATAATTGTAATAGGCAAAAGAAGAAGTCGGCCCCAGAATATATCAAAGAGGCCCCATAATATAATGAAGGTGGTTATAACCACCCATATTAAGAAGTCGGCCCTGCCAGTGAAGAGACACTTCATATGTGCCAGATTAGTATAAATAAGGAGGCTAGCGCCTCACTTAGACACACACTCACTTGTTCACTGAGAGACAAGTTTCAGAGCTGTAGTTGGAGAAGAGAGAGGTGTATCTTTGGGAGAGGACATTCTATACTTGTTTGAGCTATCTCTTGACATTGTATTGGCTATCTATAATAATGAAGTTTTGCTGGGTTTTCTTCCCCTAGAGGGTTTCTCATGATAAATGTTGTGTCTCTTGTGATTATGTATTTCTCAGTGATCTTGTCTTATGTTGTTGTTATCTATTGAAATGCAAAGAACTATAATAATGGCTTAAACATTAACATGGTATCATAGCCAAGCTGAAGAGAGCATCTTTCACAAGAGAAAAGTGAAAAACGTCATTGTTGCCGTACATGCAAATTAAGGCTTTTTGTTGGTGAGGTATTTCATCCCTAAAACCATATAGAAAAGTGCGCCCTCCCCCAAGGATCATTTTTGCACCTTCAACGCACCTTTGTAGTGGCTAGATCTCCCAGAAAGTGAAACCCTAGTTTCACAAAGTACTAGAAAACCAGAGTACCAGAAGTACCAGAGTACCAGAAGTACCAGAAAACCAGAAGTACCAGAAAACTAGAAGCACCAGTCCAGAAATCTGCAGATCAAGTTTGAGGGGGTAACAGTTGGATTTTCAGAAATCTGGGTGCACTAGCTTACTCGCCTCAGCTCAACGCATCTATCCCCTGGATCAGAATTTCAAATTTTGAAGTTTGAAAATTTAGTGTTTCCTTATAAAACCCTAGGTTACAGTTGCAGTTGCAGTCTCAGAACCAGTTGCAGTCGTAGCACCAGTTGCAAACACCCTTGAAGTTTTTAAGAGTTGGTAATGATTACCACTGCTGCCAAATGATGCCACTACCTGCAAATGCTATCAGAGGTATGTACTCACATATGTTTAAATGGTTAAACTTTAAAGAGTATTTGCAGGAGAAGGGATCTCTTGCCTTAGATCCAGAAGGATCTCAAGATCCAACACATTCAGAAGAATAATGCAACTCAGGTTTGATTATTCTATTATGCATCTATTTGTTATGACATTATCTTGATCAGTGTTGCATGTTGGATGGATTAAAAGTTGAGATCATAGAGCTTATCCTCTAACCCAACCTTCTGTCAAGATAGCGTATTGTCTTAGTACAGAAGACATGTTGAAGAAAACACTCGTCATCTTGAGTGAAGGAGACTCGAAAGAAAAGCAAGCACTCATTCCTGAGGACAAGGCTCCAAGTTTGATTAATCAAGTTAATAAAATTCAAAGGTACACATGACAAGTTGATGACTATAGTTAAGATAACAGTCTTTGTGAAGTATCATACTTGATAGCATGTGAGCATATAGAGGTAAATGCTTAACGTAATCATTTATCTGATACAACTAACACCTCCTCTAGGAAGAATCTCGTGTGTTAGTTTCAGGTTGCCATGGAAGAATGTTTGACCACAACACTATGAGAGTATTGACCTCATTTTCGCATTGTATTCCTTACCTTTAATCTTTGCTTCAGACTAGTTACACGTGATATCTCTAAAGGAGCTACTATGATGATTGTTCGTGCTATTACTTTATATTATCAAAAGGATATTACTCTTGCTTGCTATTTTGTTGACCTTGCTCCAGGTCATAGGTAATAACCCTAAGGAAGCTATAGTGAAGGTTGCAGAAGGCAACGTGCTAAAGGAGAGACCATAAATGAAGCAATCATCATTGGAAAAGAAGAAGGTGGCTTGTATAAGCTAAAGGGTCACTTAGAAGCTGCCATGACCCACGCCATTGAAAACTCATGTAATTTTTGGCATATAAGATTAACTCACATTAACTACAAGGCACTACCATACATATGCAAAGTTGTCACAGGTTTACTAAAACTCAAGGTTGATCATGAAGGCGTATGCAATGGATGTGCACAAGGGAAGAACATCAAGAACCTTTTTCCGAAGAGAGACAACAAAGCAGAAGGAGTCCTAGAACTCATCCATTTAGATGTGTGTGGCCCAATGCCATCGTCCTCCATGAGTGGGTATGTATACTATGTATCATTCATTGATGATTATTCTCGTAAGACCTGGTTGTATTTTTTGAAATCTAAAGATGAAGTGTTCAACAAGTTCAAAGAATTCAAAGCCTTGATAGAGACTCTTTCTGAAAGAAAGATCAAGATACTCTAGTCAGATAATGGAGGAGAATACACCTCAAAAGAGTTCGTGAGCTTCTACAAAGATGTTGGGATCAAGAACAAAACGATGTGGCTGAAAGGAAGAACAAAACGATAATGGAAGCCGTGAAGACCATGATCCACGATCAAGATCTTCCTATGTGCTTATGGGCATAAGCAACAATGACAACCATATATGTGCAAAACCGATTGTCCCATAGTGCACTTGGGTTCAAGACCCTGGAAGAGATGTTCACCGGAAAGAAGCCAGAGGTAACCCATCTCAAAATATTTGGCTACCCAGTATTCATACATATACCGAAAGAGAAAAGAAACAAGATGGAACCCTCAGGAAAGAAGGGAATATTTGTGGGATACTGTGAGGTCTCCAAGGCCTTCAGGATCTATATACTAGGTCACCACCACATTGAGTTCAACAGGGATGTGACCTTTGATGAAGATGCATCGCTCAAGAAATCGAGAAAATGTCAGCTTGAAGAGGTATATGAAGAGGAACCCGTAATCCCCAGAGTTGCAGAACCAATGAGGGAGGTTCCCAGAGCTGCTGAACCAGTGAAGGAAGTTGTAACTTCCCTGGATGAGGAAATTCTAGAAGATCATGACATAGCAGAGTTTCAAGAACCTCCTCAGATGACGATCCTCCATAAAAGAAAGCCAGCTTCGGCTAGAGAGCTTATTTAATATGGAGAGAAGTATGATGTTCCCGAAGGAACCACGAGACATGTGAAGAGACCTAATCCATTCTCCAGTTATATGGCTTTGATGTGTGATCTCGTAGAAAAGGAGCCTACCTGCTTTGAAGAAGCCATTCAGAAGAAAAAATGGGCAGATTCCATGAAAGAAGAATACCAATCCATAATAAAGAATGATGTATGGGAAATAGTTCTCAGACCAAATAGCAAGGATGTGGTATCGTCTAGATGGCTCTTCAAAATAAAACATGCTGCAGATGGAAGTATTGAGAAGTACAAAGTAAGATTTGTAGCCCGTGGCTTTTCTAAAAAAGAAGGCATTGACTATGAAAAGACATTCGCTCCTGTAGCCAGATACACTTCGATCATGACCATCATAGCCCTTGCAGCTAAGATGAAGTGGAAGTTACACCAGATGGATGTAAAGACAACTTTCTTAAAAGGTGTTATCGAAGATGAAGTGTATATAAAGAAACCTCAAGGATTTGAAGTTGAAGATATGAAGTTTCATGTCTGCAAGTTGAAGAAACCCTTGTATGGATTGAAGCAAGCTCCTAGAGCTTGGTATGGTCGGATAAACATCTTTCTGACGACCTTGGGCTTTACCAAGAGTAATGCAAATTCTAACCTCTACTTCAAGGTTATGAACGATGAACCAGTAATACTATTATTGTATGTGGATGACTTATTCTTAACTGGAGAAGAAAAACTCATCACTGAATGTAAGAAGAGACTCGCTTCATAATTTGAGATGAAAGACCTTGGCYTAATGCACTATTTCTTAGGTCTTGAGGTATGGCAGAGTCCAGAGAGGATCTTTCTTAACCAAGGGAAGTATGCAGTCGAAATCTTGAAGAGATTTGACATGTTAGAGTGCAAGCCCATGAATACACCCATGGAAACGAAGTTGAAGCTGTCAGTCGATACTTCGTCATAATTGATTGATGCCACACTGTATAGACAAATTATTGGATTGCTGATGTACCTGATGAACACCAGACCTGATATTTGTTTTGCCATGAACACCTTGAGTCAGTTTCTGGTAGAACCCAGACATGTTCACCTTGTGGTTGCAAAACATGTGTTGAGGTACCTTAAGGGTACATTAGATTGTGGTCTCAATTATGATAGAGATCATGATTTTACATTGAGTGGGTACACTAATTCAGATTGGGCAGGAAGTGTTTCTGATAGGAAAAACACTTCAGGATGTTGTTTCAGTTTGGGATCAGCTATGATCTTGTGGTAGAGTAGGAAGCAATCTAGCATTGCTCTCAACACAACGGAAGCAGAATACATTGTTTCATGTTCTGCCAGCTGCGAAGCTATATGGCTTCGAAAGTTGTTGAGTGACCTATTTGACCTAGAGATGGAAGCAACCATGATCCTATGTGACAACCAGAGATGCATAAAGATGATATAGAATCTTGTATTCCATGACAGGTCGAAGCACATAGAGATTTGTTATCATTACATCCGTGACATGGTGCAGAGAGGAGCCTTAAATCTCCAGTACGTTAGCACGAATGAACATGTCGCCGATGTGTTGACCGAGCCTCTATCTCGTGTAAAGTTTGAGCACTTTCGAGATAAGCTTGGTATAGTCCAAAAGGACCTTCCTCGAAAGGGGGAGTAGTTGATGTGATGAGACATCTCTTGCTTCTAGCTTCATTGCTGTGACGTAAAACAAGACGATGTGATAAGACTAGTACTGTGCTTCTGGCTTGACAGTTGTGACGTAAAGCCAATCTAGTATCTTTCTTCCAACCTGATGGTTGTGACGTAAAACAAGACGTTGTGATGAGACTAGTACTGTGCTTCCGGCTTGACAACTGTGACGTAAATCTAGTCTACTATATTGCTTCCAACCTAATGGTTGTGACGTAAATCAAGACGTTGTGATGAGACTAGTACTGTGCTTCCGGCTTGACAGATGTGACGTAAAGGCAATCTAGTATCTTGCTTCCAACCTGATGGTTGTAACGTAAAGCAAGACGTTGTGATGAGACTAGTGCTGTTCTTCCAGCTTGATAGCTGTGATGTAAAGCCAGTCTAGTATCTTGCTTCCAGCTTAAGTACTGTGACGTAAAGCAAGACATTGAGATGAGACTAGTACTGTGCTTCCAGCTTGAGAAGATGTGACGTAAAGCCAGTCTAGTATCTTGCTTCCAGCTTAAGTGTTGTGATGTAAAGCAAGACGTTGAGATGAGACTAGTACTGTTCTTCCAGCTTGAGAAGCTGTGACGTAAATCTAGTCTAGTATCTTGCTTCCAGTTTGATTGTTGTGACGTAAAGCAAGACGAGTACTGAGTTTCCAGCTTGACCACTGTGACGTAAAGCCAGTCCTGTATTATGATGAGCCAACCTCGTGCTGTGATGATGATTGCATTCCTTTGAGAATGACGATGTTGTTGATGAAGAAAACTTTCGATGATTTATAGATACGCCAGTCAGTGTTCCAAAATGATATTGATGATGTTGTCCTCTCACCCACTTGATGCTGTTGATGATGTTGTCCTTTCTCTCTCGCCTGGTGCTGTTGAAGAATACCCTTCTTGTTAAGGGGGAGTGTTGAAATAATGTAACTGCAAAGTGTATTATTATTATTATTTGATATATTATTCATTGGATCAATCCCCATTGTGGATTGATCATGTCAGCTATTGTAAAAGGAACAAATCCCCTTTTGCGGATTGGTCATAATATAATTGTAATAGGCAAAAGAAGAAGTCGGCCCCAAAATATATCAAAGAGGCCCCAGAATATAATAAAGGTGGCTATAACCACATAGATTAAGAAGTCGACCCTGTCAGTGAAGAGACACTTCATACGTGTCAGATTAGTATAAATAAGAAGGCTAGCGCCTCACTTAAACACACACTCACTTGTTCATTGAGAGGCAAGTTTCGGAGCTGTAGTTGGAGAAGAGAGAGGCACATCTTTGGGAGAGGACATTCTGTACTTGTTTGAGTTATCTCTTGGCATTGTATTGGCTATCTATAATAAGGAAGTTTTGCTAGGTTTTCTTCCCTTAGAGGGTTTCCCAGGATAAATGTTGTGTCTCTTGTAATTATGTATTTCTCAGTGATCTTGTTTTATGTTGCTGTTATCTATTGAAATGCAAAGAACTATAATAATGTCTTAAACATTAACCTGTGCAAGGAGTACACCAGGCCAACACTTGGACGAAGTGTTGAAAGACAGTCCTTTGGAAGACGTAGAAGGGTAGAATTCCTTCGGAGACTGAGCAAGTTCGAGAAGCTTAGAGGGGATGGTACAAGGTGTGTACAAGACTCAGACTTATTCCAAGTCCAGAAGCTCAGGAGAGATAACGTTTTCATAAACGCAGATGAGACCCAAAATCAAGGACTCGTAGAAGGATCAAACGTCTAGGCTTTTGAAACATTTGGAATCTTCCAAGTCAGGGAAGAAGGCGTAAGTTCAAGAGGAGTAGCAATAGTGGTCGTTGGATCGAGCACCATGGAGGAGATCTGGACCATCAAAATCCATGTCCAGACACTTAGGAGTACGCGTAGGAGGAGATCGGATCTCAACTGTTAGATCTGAGCGCGAGGACCAACAGTCGTTGGATCCCAAGGAAAGTGCATGAGGCCTAAATCCTTTGATAGTGCACAGAAGAGTGGCTTGCAAAGTCCCGAAGTTCCGAAGCCAGTTAGAACCGTCCATCGTCAAGGTTGACAGATGGCAGCAGATCCGAGAGTTCGAGGATTCGAACATCGGAAGAATTGTGGGAGAGAAATCTAACTTCGCAAGAGACGAAGTGACTTTGAGTTGTTAGATCCAGAGAGACATGTGGCGATAGATTGCAAGCTTTAGGTAAATTGCATTGGAGTTTCAGTTGAGAATTGAGATTCCCAAACCCCAAAGACCTGAAGTGAATCTGGACCGCCAGATCTAGAGGGACGCTCGCGACGGATTGTGAACTTTGGAGAAATATGTTCGAGAGTTTCAGTTGAGATTTGAGATTCCCAAAGTCTAGAGAGTTGGAGAGCCGAAGTAAATCTCAACCGTCCGATCATCCAAAATAGATCTCAGTTGTTAGATCATCTGAAGTAAATCTCAAGTGTCGGATTGTTCGAGGTGAATCTGGACCATCTGATCCAGAAGAGACGTGGTGTAGATCAGTGGATTCCGGGTAAAGTCCCAAAGTAATTCTTAGCCATCAGATAAAGAGGACAGGTGGTATAAATCTGTAGATTTTGGGTAAAGACACGAAGCAAGTCTCAACCATCCAATTCAAATGGACACGCGGCATGAATCCGCTTACTTCGAGGGGAAGTGAAGTTTGAGATTTGAGATCTCAGAAGTCGGGAGACCTGAAGGAAATCTCGACTGTTGATCGAGAAAAGGGGCGTAGGACCGTTGATCTAGTTGAAAGGTCAAACCCTTGAAGCAGAGGCAGAGCCACTGATTGAGAAGGACAGGTGTCTGCAAATCATTGACTCCAGAAGATTAACATACGAAAGAAAGGAAAGTTTGAGACTTGAGAATTTTGAAGTCTGGAATTCTGAAACAAATCACAGTTGTTGATTTGAAAGAGGTCAGATCTGATCCACAACTTTGAAAGGGATAGATCTGACTCATCAGTTCAGAGGCACCGTGAAGATCGTGAGATCGACGGTCCTGTAGCATTGCGGGGATCAGATATGTGCGAACTTTAAAAAGTTGAGGGCGGGCCGCAATCCAAACCACGATTTTGAAGAAAGGACATGTGGAGGCTCGAGGAGAATTGCAGGCTGAAAGGTAGTTTGGTTTCAAACCACCTTTGACCATGCCCGCAATTGTGTGTTTGCGTGAGGTTATCGCCCAATGTCACCTCAAGGAGGGGCTTATCCGAAAAGGGGCTAGCGCCCAAACTTAGAGATTCCCCAAGCACGAAGGGAAGGTCGCGGGTACCATTAAACTTGCACCGGAAGTCAAATGGGTATGTGTTTAATTACAGAGCGAGACCATCAGGGTCTCAGAGACTCGTTTGGCTTCAGAATCAGAGATCCTTGATCGGAAGGTCGAACTGGTTCCCCGACTTTCTGAATTAGAAACCATGAATGTAGAATATGTTCTTTAAGAAAAACAAATTTTTTTATGCCCCGTCGTGGGTGTGTTACAAATTGGTATCAGAGCATGGTTACAACACTTGGCTTGCTTGGGCTCATGTATGAGTCGCGTAAGGAGGTATTGTTATCTGCAGTTACTCCTTGAGGAGGACTGCAGATTGAACCTGTGATTTTGAGAATTCTTGTTGAATTTCAGCAGAAGAATTTCTTTAGCCCTTTGTCAAAGTGATAACTACTCTTACCGAAGTAGGGATATGCTAATTAACATTTATAATAAGACTTGAATGTGGATAGCTGAAGATCGGAGGACGGATGACCTGGTGTTCGTAACACTGCTTCTAATCATGGGCAGTTGGAACTTTAGGCACTGATGATGGTGGATTATATAATGGTTAATACCTTTGTGGGCTTAAAGGAATCTGATAGGATCAGATAGGATCCTTGGCAGTTATAGTTACTGCTTTAAATTAAAATCAGTGTATATAACTCCTCATGACCAAAGAAAAATGAGATGGGAAAAACCCTATGGATGCTGAGGCAAGAAGGTTTTTTTGCTAGACGTTGTCGTATAAAGAGGAAAGTGACCCTGGTTGGTTATTATCATAAGAGAAAGCAACATCAATACGAGATATGACTGTGAGATTAGTCCTGTAAGTGATTGAAATCTCAAACTAAAGGAAACTAATGATGAAATTAAACTATCAAGCAAATGCATGAGGTAAAAAGGTGCAAGAGATGCACCTACTTATACACGAATGTGTATACATGATCATAAGGATGATTGAAAGATCCTTGGGAAAATGATATAGAAGCCTGATATGTCCATGTGTGTGAATGACATGGAAAAAGTGCAAGCAATAAGCTAGCATGGTGAATACTTATCTGTGTTTAATTATGCTTGAGTGCATGGGTTTAATGCACTATGGAGCTTCCTAATATGAAGCCTAATATTAATACCAGTTAGGTATGAATGATATTAAACGTGCAAGTGATGCACATATATGATGTAAGAATATAGTTATAAGATACAATATGGTTGCCCTAGTGAGTGAAATATAAAGCAAGAATTGCTATTGTCCAAAATAAATGAATACTATGGATGCATGGCTGACTCCATTCCGAAGAGTCATGAAAGTTATGTTCCAAATAATAGCTTGAGGGGGAATGTATTCCCTTTCCTCAGGAAATACTAATATAATTAGATAAAAAGGGTAAATGAACAAAGATGTTGTGTTGTCATAATAAGAGGCAAATGATTATGCCTTTGAGAATCACATGAGAAGGATTGTGAACAATCATAATTTCTTCGATCTTAAAAGTAGAGATGTAGGTGGGCTGCGAAACATACCTATAACCGCTACAAGTAGGTTTAGGATTATGAATATGATTAAGTACATCATGGATGTAAGTTAACAAAACCATAATATGTATGGATACATAATTTGAGTACATGACAAAGATGCATGTTTATATTCCTTATGGGATATTTGGTAAACTGCTGAAGCTAACCCAAGGTTGAGGCTATCACAAATAGTGATGGATATGCAATAAGGAAGTTGCATGCTGAAGGAGTTCGCTGTGGAGGAACTGTGTGAAGACTCTGTTAGGAAAACAAAGTCACAACCTTAATGACTGCTGAGAATTAAGCAGTGAGCCACAAACTTATATATATATATATATATATATATATATATATATATATATATAGATACACCATAATCCTGGATTACATTTTGAAAAACATCATGTAATGAATAGAAGATTAATAAATGAATATTGACCATTATGGTCGTTGAATGGTAATGTGCAGGATGCACAGGTTCATGATTCATTATAGGAAAAATATTTTTCTATTAAAACATGTTGATGTATCCTAAGAGTTAGGACGAGCCTAACCCAGGGCTGCTCAAGAAAAGAGCAGAAAGATCACAATAAAAAGTAGATTGCATAAGTAAAGGGGGATAAAAAGAGGAACACTTTCCTCACCCTAAGAACCCTAAATTGTTTAACAAAGCCATAGGATTAAAAGAGCAGTTGTGGAAACTGGTATAGTTGGTAAAAGACAAAGTAAACCCTCTGAGTATGATTAAATGAATAAATGAGTACATTTAATTGAATAGGCTTGGTTGAAGCCATGATTAAGAAAAGACAGTGAGGCCTTAGAGATAACTCGACTAGGCTGAAAAGTCCTAGGCGATGTAGAAAGAGTTGGAAGAAGGGGAGAGTCCTCAATTCTTTCCTTGCTAAGTATTATGTTTCTCTTGGATGAGAAAGTTGGTATGCTAATGAAAGTAAAAATCTTTTGACACCATAGTGATAAGGATTGTATTGTTGAAGATACGATCAAAATCTGTTTGTGTTGCACTTGTGGAAACATTTGAGGATAATGTGATGAAGTGCATAAAGATATGCTAGGACATTTTGAAGATGTTTTATAAATTCGAATGTTATGATACATGCATTTGGTTTAATATTAAAACTAATGTAATTGTGACTATGATAATGCATGCTATGTATAGAAAGAAATTGGAGCTATTGAGGAAGACAATTGCCAATGATGGGCAACCTCAAGCAGAGGATGACCAGGAGAATGTTGCGGTTGAAAGATTGTTGACATGGCTGTAAAATTCCCCATAAAGCACTATTGATGAGGTAAAAATCAGAAAGAGGGTGCTAGCAGCCAAGAACCGATATAAAGATATTTGTGCCTATGTCGCACAAGGTATGAAGATATTTGGTAAGAACCCCTTCTGAAATATTTTATTGTCTTAGTGTTATGCATGAACTTTTGAAAGACAGTTGTATGCCTTCGGTACCCAAGTAAGGTATGATTCAGGAAGGAGAACCTGAATGGTGGAGGTATGAACATCTGGTAGTAAACACTGTTTGTAACCCTTGGAAGAATTCATGAACTGATATGTCATGAATGCATTGACCAACCAAGCAATGTTTAAAGGCATTCATGTGAAACTTTTGAGTTCATGTGCACTGATTTGAGATCATGATTGGCCTATAGTAGGCAGTATGGTCCTGCTGTAAAAATGAAAGAAAATGAATAAGCCATATGAGGAAAAGGTTGGTTAAATTCCAACACACCATGGCCAAGAATCGGTCATAAAGTGTGACAAACTTGAAAACAATGCAAGAGTGCATTGGGTATGAATGTGGCCATGAATAGTTGAAACATTTGTTAAAATCCTTTGAAATGTTGAATTACGTTTTGAAAGGTTTGGTATATTGAAATGAGGCATATGAAAGGAATGAGATTCCCTTTTTTTGTTTATACAGATGCGATGAACTGTTAGTATGCATGGTTTTGAATATAGATATATATACATGGATGCATGAGATACTAACAGTTTGTTTGGTTGTGTAAATAATGAATTGTAGGGAGGAAATGGGTCTTGGATATGGTGGTATTGTAATCCCATAAGGAAGACCAATTGCTTGCTGAGCCAAACTGTAAGGAATGGTATTTCCTTTTTGAGAAAGTGAATTTGATTGTTAGTATACACAATTCTGAAATTGTTTGTGATGACATTGTAAAGGTGCAATAAAAATGTATGTGCATGGAAAATCTAACAACTTGTTTGGCTGATTGAAATTGAAAGTGCAGGAAGCAAAGGGGTCTTGGATATGGCAGCGTTGTAAGCCCATAAGGAAGAGCAATTTCCTGCTGAGCCAAACTGCTATGGGAAGGAAAGTCCCATAATTATGAATCTGGTTCTTGTGCGTAACAAATATGGAAATAAAATGTGGAATTGGAAATCTGTAGGTGACAAATTTACAAGGAAATTCTGAATTTAAAATTTATGATGATGTCTCATGAATTTCTGTATACCTATGATACATATGAAAGGAAAAGATCTGCGAAGAGTGCAGAGATGAGAAACTGAGCTCTCAGGTTCAAGGGAGAACTGTGAGAAAGAGTATAATCCGATCGCATGAAATAGAGACTGACTCGGGAGAAGTAGAGTAACCTTTGTCCCTATCTATGATTGAGTCGGGAGGAGAGTAACCTTCTTCCTTAACTATTTCTGTGCCACGAGAAGGAGAGTAACCTTCATCCCTAACTTTAGCTGAGCTGGAAGGCTGTCAAGCTGTAAAAGCATGAAAAATGGCTACTGTTGAGCCATGAGAACCTCGTGGTAAGCCATGATCTCCTAGAATATGTTGTGTTGAGGTATAACACAAGTCGGAGGGACGCCTTGGTAGAGCAAGTCTGAGGGATGCCTTGACTGTAAGACTCGATAGAGTCTCTGAAATTCTTCTTGTGCGAGAAAACCTTGGCAAGGCAAGATGGATCACCCGAGGGACTGTATAGCAGAGAAGGGGATGCCTGAGCCTCGGCCTGGAGGGTGAGTGACCGCAAGGAAGAGGAAACCTTAATAGTTCTTGTACACTATTGATTGGGATCATGCACACAATGGGTATTTCTTCTTGTGCGAGAAAACCTTGGCAAGACAAGATGGATCACCCGATGGACTGTATAGCAGATACGGGGATGCTTGAGCCTGGGTCTGGAGGATGAGTGACCATAAGGAAGATGAAACCTTGATAGTTCTTGTAAACTATTGATGGGGATCATGCACCCAATGGGTATGTCAAGGAAAAACAATGAGCCTGGATAACAAAACAACCATGTGGATACAAATCTACAAACTGCGCAGATAATTATTGTGCTAAGATTATGAAATTTTCCCTAGAAATTTTATGCAATGTTTTCGCATAAGACTATGATTAATGTGCTTATTGTCCAAGAATTATCGAAAGCAGGTGACCAAGATTAAAGGTCTGAAAAAAGGACCCGACCGAGGAAGAAGGATCAAGATTTTTGAAACAACTGAATGAGAAAGGCATGACAGGGGTTTTTGAGAAATAACACCGAGGACAGTGTTCCTTTAAGGGGAGGGAATTGTAACACCCTTGTTTCCCCCAATTTATAATTAATCATAAAATATGATTACCATGCTAAGTCATGTGGACAATGTAAATTTATTATTGTTAAACTGTCCATAACTAACTGTTGGGGGGTGAAGCCTTGAAGTACGAGCCATGATATCTCTAGAGGGAGGAAATCAGTTAATGAAGAAAGGACCAGTGGTTGAATTATCAACCACCACTATGAATGGAAGCATGGTCTAACTGTAGGATGACATATCAAAGTACCACAGAGACCTGCAGACCCGAGCTTCCTTCTGATAGAAGGAACATGACAGGTCAGAAACCTTCCAGAGGAGGGAAGGTAAGATAGATAGAGAGACACATCAAGAGAGGAGACAGGGGGACGAGAGCATAAGCTTGTAAGGGAGATGTGAGAACCCAAAGGAAGTGCCGAGAACATGGCCTAAAGGACCCGAGCGTGAGCTTGATGTTGAGGAAGCATCCGATAAACCTCGCAGGGTCGCTGTGATAGAGAGAGTTTCTCTGAGAGATGGTGTAAATTCCTTAGTGATATCATGGCTTGGGATGGGGGTGGCCAGAGTGCTAAGAATGAATGCCTCTGAGCCTATGGTTGGGTGGAAAGGCGCACATCCATAGTCAGTTGGTTGGATGCAACTTGTAATAGTTAAGTATTCTCATACCCTATGAAATTAAGCTGTAATTATGTAATGAAATGGGATATACTGTGAATGACCCAGGGATGTGTATGTTTTCTTAATGGTTATACTGTATCTCTTTAGTCTTGTTTAAATTGTGTATTTAAGCAAGTATGGATTGGACATGTTTTGTATTCATAAATGCTTGCGCCCTGTGGTGGCTTAAGCTAGAGCCACAAACTGGAGTTCGTCGACCTTAGGTATAGTTTCATGTACGCATTTCGACCCTCCTAGTCGTTCTAAGTCCCTTGGAGGACAGAGTTTGTTAAGATCGGGAGAGGTAGTGCAGATTTTCACATGCTCTATGTGAGGTAAGCAGAGACCGAGAATCACTTAAGTTCTAAACTTGATGAAGGAGCGCAAGAGTCGTGCAGAAGACCCTTCTAAGTGTTAAGTCCAGAAGAAAGAGCGCAATGCTCTTAAATCCTTCATAACTCATGAAGCTTAGGAAGGATAACGAGATTCAAATATAGAAAGGGAATATCCTTTCATTTGGAAGATGAATGGACGAAATCCGTTCGGGAGGATCTAAGGTCTGTCACGACCGTTAGATTTGAATAAGGAGAGCAGGCATTAACGCCTCGACTCCTTCAGCCTTCGCAAGTTCGACAAATGTTGGTAATCATCGTGAAGGGGATGGATCCTTTGAAGTCCAAAACCCGAAGTAGTGATGTGATCTGGGTCGTAGATCCAAGGATCTATCCGGACCCACCTTGACCATCGGATCTGTGAGTTCGGAGTTCACGCGATGGGAGAATTGGACATTGGTATGACTAAACCTCCGAAAGCCGAAGTCGCGAAGTCGACCTAGATCGTAGATATATGGATCCTACAGGACTCGCCTCGGTCGTCCGATCCATGAGATTTGAGTTCGTGGATTATGAGTTAAAGTGGAGTTATCTTTTGAAGGTTTCAGAATCTTGGGAGCTTGAAGCTCCGGGTGGTCAAATTTCACGATAGTCAAGTTACTCGAACTACCAGAGTAACAAGAACTGTAGATGACTTAAGAATCTGATAGAGGGGATGGATGTGAACCGTTTAACGGGAGAAAAGGCCATCCCTGTCGTCAGATCAATTTAGACACTCACTGAGTTGTCGAATACTCTGGAGGAAGACCTGTGCAAGGAGTACACCAAGCCAACACTTGGACTGAGTGTTGAAAGACAGTCCTTTGGAAAATGTATAAGGGTAGAATTCCTTGGGAGACTAAGCAAGTTCGAGAAGCTCAGAGGGGATGGTGCAAGGAGTGTACAAGAGTCATACTTATTCCAAGTCCAGAAGCTCAAGAGAGATAGTGTTTTCAGAAACCCAGATGAGACCCAAAATCAAGGACTCGCAGAAGGATCAAAGGTCAAGGCCTTTGAAACGTTTGAAATATTCCAAGTTAGGGAAGAAGGCGTAAGCTCAGGAGGAGTAGCAATAGTGGTTGTTGGATCAAGAATTGTGGAGGAGATCCGGACCGTTAGAACATGTTAGCACTAGAAGTCACCTCTGGATTGCGGCAAAGGTAAGCCCAGTACCCATCAGTTTATATGTCACGATGAGTAAATTTAAGGGTGGTCTAATGGACGCAACCTCAGGATTATGTCGCTCTAACTCAGAAAACTAGGTTGGTATGCATAAGCAGATGAGGTCCTGATCTAACTTCAGTCAGCAAGTTGTAATAAAGGTGAGTAGGGGGAAGAAATTGAGGAGAGTGAAGAGGTCTTCTATGGACATCTGGTCTTCAATAGCCCGAAGAGGAAAAACTTAAAAAAAACAAGATTTTCTTAAATTCAAATCTTAAAGAAACTGAAAGAAATTATAACAACACTATAATCAAACATTCATCATAATACAGTCACAATAATTCATGTGAATCAGTCAATCATGATCTCTTTCAGTATCAGAGGGAAAAAATATAGAGCAAGAAAGTTGACTGTCATTAAACAAGAAGTCTACAACACATAACCACAAAACCAGAGGCTTCGTTAAAACTTTACAAATCGGGAGCTTAGGTCAACCATCGACCCTAACAAAATATAAAAACAGAGTATTTATAATCAGAACAACTTGCCACCATCGAGAGTGTGACCTGACCACTACAATCAAAGCTTTGCGTCTGCATCTTCTTTTGTTGGTCTGCACTTGCATTCTTCTGTCAGACGCGATCTGAGCTCTGTATGGGCTTTGCAGGGGAATCCGGTGACAGAGGAACTCTCGGCTGACAGTCTACCCACATAACCATTTTTCCATGCTTTCCATTTATGGGGTGAGATGAGGTTTCATCAACCTCCCCCATTTCTATTAACTATCTGCATCGGGATCGGGATGGAGCCTAACAGACATGAATGCTCCAGGAGACATTCACGACTCCTCCACGTCAAGCCCAACACTTCGAAACCACGCATGTCTTCTGGTGAGACCAAAACGAGCGCTTTCGGCCCTTGGCGCAACGCCTATCCAACGCTCCACGCGACCTCAGTCCATGACCTTACGCATTCCCCATATGAAATTTCGGGATTTCACTTGTCGAGAGTCTTCACTCCCCTTGATTCAAATATCCCGATGTTCTATCTCACGAAATGACCCATCTAGATCGACGGTCGGATTTTCTTTAATCAATCTTAGCCACTCGTTGCTCGATAGGCACTTTAGATCAACGGATCGGATGGCACGCGTCCCTTTGAATCAGATGACCATGATTAACATCTACATTTCGGGACTTGGGGCTTTGCAACTTGCTCCATGTTGAAACCCCCAAAATGCGAAATTTCTATTTCGCTTATCTGTTGCCACGTGTTCCCCTAGTTGGACGGCTTAGACCATTTCGCGACTTTGTGTTTCACGAGTTTGCACTGTGTTCCATGCTGAAATCCCCGAGTCGCGAAATTGCGATTGCTTGGATCGAGCGACACGTGTCCCCTTGCATCAGACGACCTTGATCTACCTTTGTCCCAACGGTCCAGATCTCTCTTTTCGCTATCTTTTCGCTATTTCGCATTTCACGAGTTCTAAAGACTCTGCTCTTTGACTGCTCCATCTCGCGAAACCATGAAACTGCTAATCGTGCACCACGTGTCCTTCCCAGGATCAACGGCTAGGATTGGCCTTGCAATTTCAAAACTCTGACGCTATACTTTGTGCAACTCTATGATCTCAATCACTTGATGGCCGTCGATCTGATCTTCCTGATAAACTCCCACCATTGATTTCTCCTCATGAGATCTACGACCCAGATTTAATCTGTGTGCGCCTTTGCACAATCGCGCTCTGCCTTTGGATGAAAAACATTTATGGTTTTTTAAGTCCAACTCTTTCGCACTTGGTCACCCAATGGCCAACTTCAAAGGAAAACATCCCCCTGTAGAAACCTGTGATAACATTAGGCTCCATGGGGGATGGCATGCTCCCTGCGAGTTGCCAAGAACAAGCAGTTCCAATCGCCTTATGTATTGGGCTATGGAGTCATGCTCAAAAAAATTCTTGCTGAAAAATAGAGGTTGATAAGTAAGAAAAAACGAAAACAAATACACATGCTCTACAGATCTTATTTATGTACAGTCCTAAACTAATTGTTTTTTCCATGGTGCTAGGTGAAAGAAAACTTCTACCATAGCCATTCAAGTAACTTCCTAACTGGAAACTGCTTCACTCTGTCGATGATTGAAAACAGATAATGCAACCGTGACAATAGAACGATTACATCTTTCAACTTTCCTCCTAAGGCTGAGGTCAAGATAAAGTTGGGTGGCTTCGAAACATGAAGGAAATACAATTCCATGTATTCCTTCACAGACTCGAAGGCCAAGAGGCAAACTCCAGAAAATTTGTAACAGGCAGCTTCCTCTGCTACACAATTGCTCACACTGTTGATATTATGGTAGCTTCGGGAGGTATGAACCTCCATTGTGACCCTTGAGAAGATTAGAATGTTATGGAGGAAAGAAAAGAAGTGAACATAACCCTAAAAGAGATGTCGACTGAGAGAGATAATTAATATGAATTAATTAGTACCCATAATGAGAAGTCAGCCCAGACAGTCTTCCAGGATTACTATAAATACAGGGTGTCGGTCTTTCATTTGACACACTTCTCAGAATTGCAGAAAGGCACTTGTGCACACTGTAGTACAGTCTTGTGTGCAAGTTCTGGAGAAGATGTTGCCGCCAGTTCTGAAGCCTATTGCTTCTATATTTTGGGTTGGACTCTCTGATCAACTTTGGTTACTTCTTGCTTGGTGCATTAGCCTTGCTTGGATATTGGATTGCTACCAGGATTCTTCTCTCTGTCAAGGTCAAGGTGCTAGGAGGGTGGCTTTGGCCTATGGTTGGGTGACACTAGTGATATTTTCTATGGTAAAATGAGCACATTCTAACAGGTTATGGGCCCACACCTCCTTCATTCAGTCTAACCATTGGAAGGGAGCATAGCCATAAGAATATTAAGCTCATTGAAGAACTTTCGCTAGGGTTTTTAGCAGGAGAAATCGTCAAAGCACTGCTGCTAGGGTTACTAGTAGGTGCAGCTGCATAAACCCTAACCCTATCGTTGAGGCACCTTAAGTGAATGGATTGACCTAATTTCCAGATAGACTAGTGCACCCTAGTCTAGCGCACCTCCTGGTACTCTCAGCAAGGCAAGACGTCAAGTTTGACTTTTGATCAAATCTAGGGTTGACCAAGTCAAGGCAACCATGACCTACTCTATGAAGTCAGAAAACAAGTTAGATGGGGATTCTAACTTCAGAGCATGGAAGACAAGGATTGACCTCATCCTTGCCAAGAATAAAGTGTTGGATATCGTGAAAGTAAATATCGTGGAACCAAAGTTTGAAGAAGGAAAAGAGAAGGAACCGCAAAACGTTGCAGTTATGGATAAGTTCAGAGACAGTGACATCAATGCCATGAGTATCATAGTGGAATATATAAAAGACCACTTGATACCCTACATCTCCCATCTTGATTCATCAAAGAAGATGTACGATGCCCTAACAAACCTCTTCTCAGTCAGAATCATTGGACAAGTAATGAGTCTAAAGAATGAGCTCCATGACATGAAGATGAATGATGATGACAACATAACATCATACTTTGTGAGGATCTCTCAGTTAAGATATCAACTACAAGCTATTGAAGAGATTATCTCAGAGAAGGAATTGGTGAATATAATGCTCAATGGTCTTCCCAAGACATGGGATGCATTTGCCGCAAGCATGAACACAAGGAAGGAGTATCCTACATTTGAAGAACTTTGGACTTACTGTGTTCAAGAAGAATCAAGGATCAATGCAAAAGAGAAACCCCAAAAGAAGTACGATGATCAAACCTTCACTACAAGATTCAAGAACTTCAGGAACAAAAGGAAGTTTGGCTCAAGGAAAAGCCAAATCAGGAAAAAGATATGTCAGAAATACAATGCTTCAACTGTCGAAAGTATGGTCACTACAAGAATAATTGTCCCGAGCTAAAGAAAAGGAAGGAGACACATGAAGCATCAGTTGCCGAAGAAAATGAACCTACAAAGAAGACCAAGAAGGACAAAACATACTTCTTCTTCTAAGACAAGGTAACAATACTCTTCATAGTTCTTGTATATACCATATCTTCTGTACATATCTTGCATATCCATTTCTTAGAAGATAACATGTTCAAAAGAAAAACTAAACCTATGGAAGAACAACAAGATAAGGATTGCTATCATTATGACTACAAGTCAGACAATACACATGAAAGGATGAAGTACATCAAACAATTCATGTGGAAGTTATTACATAAGTAACAACTACGAGATAAGCTGAGATTAGAATCAATCTTGAAGAAACCTAGAAGAAGTAAAGACAGAAAGAAGTCAACAATCAAGAGGAAATTGGAGAAATACTTATGACACCTTGCAAAAGGCAATAAGGATGCAGACAAAAGCATGGATTATGTTAGATGGAGGGAGCTGATTATATACTCCCAAAAGAAAAACATGCACTCATACATGAAGCAAGGATTAGGAGGGAGCTAATCCTATGATCCATTGAAGATGATGAAGTATATATCCATGGTAACAACCATGAAAAATAGTATGTGTTCAGTTTGACTTTAGAAGAAGTCTTCTTCGAAAAGAAGCCTCAAAGTATCCCTGGTTGTCCATCCACATCTATGATCCTATGATGAAAGGAAGAAGGCATAATCTTCAAGGCATGAAATCTATAGAAAACTCCATGAACTCAAGAGATAAAGAGAAACATGAGGAAGAACATGAAGATTCCAAGAAAGAAAGAAAAGACAGAACAACCAGTCAGTGTATCAAGAATCACAAGACTACCAGCCTGACATGAACTCACTAAAAGCAATCAAGCAGAGGAACTAAAATTTGTGACATAGAACAATGTATGGAAAGCTTATGAATGAAAGCATTGTGAGATCTAGAACTAGATGTTCTCCCATATGGAGGGAGAAGACTACGATGATTGTTCATTCCAGTAAACCAGACATACCTTTGCATGAGTCATTATATCGTCCATAATATCCATGGGTTGGAGTTAACATCAAACAAATGTAAGGATTGTTCTCCTCAACAGAGTAATCGAACAAAGAAGTGTATAGCAACCTCAAGGTTTTGAGGTATACGAGGAGACTCTTGTATGCAGATGGAAGAAGACAACTTGGTAGAGAGCCTCCAATGCACAACATAAGTGTGGTGAAAATCTTTCTATAACAGAGATACTGTATCAGAATGGTTACTCGGAAGCTCAGGATGATGGATTGCTAATCCATGACAAACCCTCATGATGGAAGAAGAAGTACCACTTGGACATGTTCTAGTTTGACCCTTGCCATGATGTTATGAGCTAGCAGGAAACAAAAGATGAATCCAACAATGATTGATCAGAGCTATATGAAGCCTTCAAAGAATACCAATGTTCTAGAAAAAACGATGTACATTTGAGATCAAGCATTACATTCTCCATGATGAAGTCTAGAAAGGAGAAAGTGGTTCTTCAATACATATCTCCACAGATGAGCAGATAAGTAGACATTTTGGTAAAGCTTCTGTCCAAGATGAAAGAATTTGCATACTCAAGCTGGAGCTCGTGGAGATGAATTCCTTATTGAAAAAGGAAGAGATGACTCCCATGTTGGGAGGGAGCATTGATGTGTTATTGATTTATGGGCAGTCATTTTTTCAGTTCGAAAAATGGTTCAGGATGAGCAGTTCCTTTCCAGTTCGGAAAATGGTTTGAGATTTCTGATGGGCATGCATTTTCCAGTTCGGAAAATGGTCCAGATCGAACATTCATTTTCGTGATGAAAATGGTTCGATGGATTGATGATGTAACATAGATAGTGATTTCCCATTGTGGTTAACATGGGGAATGGTCTAGGGTAGTCTCTCTTCTTGAGAGTTACTCAAGAATATTGGCCCGCCTCGCCAAACAATGATTTTCCATTGTGGTTAACATGGGGAATGGTCTAGGACAGTCTCTCTTCTTGAGGGTTACTCAAGAAGACTAGCCCGCCTCGCCAGACAATGATTTTCCATTGTGGTTAACATGGGGAATGGTCCGTTTTGGAGGTTGATGTAGGATAGTCATTTCCTTTGGAAATGGTCCGGACAGTCATTCCTTAGGGAAGATTCATTCTCTTTAGGTTGCACTTTGTTTAGTGTCGGAGGAATGGCCCAGGATGGGGAATGGTCCAAGTTCAACAATCAAGGACAAGCATTCCTTAGGGTAGATTCATTCTTTCCAAGTTGCACTTTGTTTAGTGCTGGAGGAATGGCCTAGGGTGGGGAATGGTCCAGGCTCAGAAATCAGGACAATCATTCTTCCTTGCCTGAGAAGAATAGTCCAGATAGCCCATCATTGATGTTCTACTCTGAGGGCATATACTCTTTCAGGTCTCACAGATGTGAGTGAAAGAATGGCCCAGATGATTCAGTTTATATAATAACAATATTTTCTGTGCAGGTTGATATCAAATGATTGTTATGGAGACTGCCTGTCTCTAGACAATAGATATATGCTACTCTGGTGGATAGGTTCCACTGTTCATGACTATGTGTCACGGTTTGAGTAATTGTGTACTACCATGGATAAACACAGTTGTGTTATATCAATTGATATTGTACCAGTTGTCATGAAGATTATCCAATTGGATAATAATGACAGTGCTCGTGATGCTACCAAGTTGAAATGGTTTGTTTGTGCTCAAGACCATTATTGGTTATACCTCTGTATATAGAAGGGAGTGTTGATATTATGGTAGTTCCGGGAGGTATGAACCTCCATTGTGACCCTTGACAAGATTAGAATGTTCTGAAAGAAAGAAAATAAGTGAACATAACCCTAGAAGAGATGTCGGCTGCGAGAGATAATTAATATGAATTAATTAGTACCCAGAATGAGAAGTCAGCCCAGACAGCCTTACAGGATTACTATAAATACAGGGCATCAGTATTTCATTTGACACACTTCTTATAATTGCGTAAAGGCACTTGTGCGCACGACAATCTGGCAGTCTTGTGCGCAAGTTCTGGAGAAGGTGTTGCCGCCAGTTCTGAAGCCTATTGCTTCTATCTTTTGGGTTGGACTCTCTGATCAACTTTGGTTACTTCTTGCTTGGTGCATTAGACTTGCTTGGCTATTATATTGCTACCAGGATTCTTCTCTCTGTCAAGGTCAAGGTGCTCAGAGGGTGGCTTCGGCCTATGGTTGGGTGAAAATAGTGATATTGTCTATGGTAAAACGAGCACATTCTAACACACACATTGCTGGATTTCTCTGGAAAGCTCAGGTGGGTGAGAGGTTGGTGTAGACTGACTGATCTCAGGTGATGGCTTCTCACGGACAGGCTTTGGACATGAGATAAATTGCTCCTCTTGTACATGCTGCTCTATGTCTTCTGCATGTCCAGGGTAGTTGATTTCCACCCAATTCTTTTCCTTAATGAATAAAGGAAAAGGATCTATAGTTTGGTCTTAGAAACCTTTCATGAAACCATACTCATCTATGAGTATCGGGCTAAATAATTCCATTTGAAAATTTCAGAACATCTGAAACGTATGACTCCATGTATATGGCCACAAGATCATGAATAATGTGACAAAATCCTGTTTGCTTTAGAAGACCAGGCTTCTCCTTTGTAAAATTCTCTCTGCTTGCAAATAAATTCCCTCCTTGCTCTTTTGAAATCAACTCTTGATCATCAACAATTGTAGTCTCCTCTTCGTAAGAATGGTCACAAGATAATGGGGTAGCAGGATTTAAGACATCAAAACTATGATCAGCCAAGAACTTACAGTTATCTATGCAATCAACCACTGCTACATGCTTAAAATGTTCTGGAGACTGATCCTAAGATTGATATGCATTCCTGCCCATCGAAAAATATGTAACTATTGAAGAACCTGATTCAAACTGTAAATCACATCTACTTCCTTGTTGATGTTCCAGATCTGAATCATATTCACTATCTTTTTGCTCAGAATCTGAAACAGATGGACAGTCTTCTTGCTCATGTACATGCAAATTTTCGAGATGTGCATGCCTATGAACCCACTTGCTAGCCCTGATGTTCTCTTCGACCTCTACAACATCTTCAAACATATGTCTTAACGATGAAGATTCCCTTTCTCTCAGGAGAAGGACAAGCTCTGGATGTTGAGCCATGACATAGTACACCATGGAAACAGTCTTTGTGGGTCTGATCTCCACATGCATACTATGATAAACACTGTAAAACCTCATGTTGAAGACAACCAAGGCTTCCTCTTCCCCTCTCCTCAAGGAAATAAACTCAAACCAATATTGATCAAGGGATTTTTTCTCACCCCAACACTTTAAAAAGGCATGGCATAGCTTGGTCCAGGAACTAATAGAACCAGCCTCCAGACATCTAAACCACACAACAACATCTCCAGACAGGGAATGTGAGAACAACCTCATGGTAACATCATCATGAACGATCTCAAATTGATCAATAAATTTCTCAAAGGCCCCCAGGTGCCTCTCAACTATAACATGATCCTCCCCAGAAAACCGAGGAAGATACTCAAAGGAATTAAGAGGATAAGGGTTAAGGCAATATAGAAGTCTCAGAGGTTTAAACAACTTATTTCTGATTTTAATTTGAAAAACAATGGGTTGATCATGAGGATTAACGAGTTGATGACAAGGATCAATAGGAATAATGGAGGGTAACGAGATTTGAGAAGACTATGAATTATTTTCAACCTCCTCAAGGCTACACGGATGATCAATTTCGAGAGAAGATGCAATATAGATCTCACTTTTATGAATAGGCTGAGGTGAAGACACATGATCGACATCTACAACACAAGAAGAGGGCATGTCTTCTTATTCCAAGGATGGATGAATGAAGGAAGGCTTATTGTCATCTGAATATACAAAGCAGAGGATAATCCTCTTTATATGTGAAGGGAAAGAGAGAAATGAACTGATAAAGAAGAACAAGACTTCATGAAGAAAACTCATAGACTAATACCTGGTCTTTCCCTTCGGTATGGTCATTTTTTTGTCAACAAGATCCTTCCCAGTGGAGTCTTTGATGGTGGAGTCACCAGGTGCAAGCTGCAATCTTCAATGGTTTAGATATCTGATGCACCTTCAGAATCATAAGCTCTTTGTTGTTCTCCCAGGGAAGATATCTTCACTTTCGTCCCTGGCAACGACGCCAGAAATGTTAGCACTAGAAGTCACCTCTGGATTGCGACAGAGGTAAGCCTAGTACCCATCAGTTTATATGTCATAATGAATAAATTTAAGGGTGGTCTAATGGACACAGCCTCAGGATTATGTCACTTTAACTCAGAAAACTGGGCTGGTATGCATAAGCAGACGAGGTCTTGATCTAACTTCAGTCAACAAGTTGTAATAAAGGTGAGTAGGGGGAAGAACTTGAGGAGAGTGAAGAGGTCTTCTATGTACATCTGGTCTTCAGCAACCCGAAGAGAAAAACCTTAAAAAAAAACAAGAACTTCTTGAATTCAAATCTTAAAGAAACTGAAAGAAATTATAACAACACTATAATAAAAAATTCATCATAATACAATCACAATAATTCATGTGAATTAGTCAATCATGAACTCTTTTAGTATCAGAGGGAAAAAATATGGAGCAAGATAGCTGACTGTCATTAAACAAGAAGTCTCAAATGGCAACACATAACCAAAAAACCAGAGGCTTCATTAAAACTTTACAAATGAGGAGCTTAGCTCAACCATCGACCCTAACAAAATATCAAAACTAAGTATTTATACTCATAACAACTTGCCACCACCAGGAGTGTGACTTGGCCACTACAATCAAAGCTTTGTGTCTGCATCTCCTTTTCTTGGTTTGCACTTGCATTCTTCTGTCAGATGCGATCTGAGATCTGTATGGGCTTTGCAGGGGAATCCGGTGACAGAGGAACTCTCGGCTGACAGTCTACGCACACGACCATTTTTCCACGCTTTCCATTTATCGGGTGAGATGAGGTTTCAACAACCTCCCCCATTTCTATTAACTACCTGTATCGGGATTGGGATGGAGCCTGAAAACCATGAATGCTCTAGGAGACATTCACGACTCCTCCAAGTCAAGCCCAACGCTTCAAAACCACGCATGTCTTCTGATGAGACCAAAACGAGTGCTTTCGGCCCTTGGCGCAGCTCCTATCCATCGCTCCATGTGACCTCAGGCCATGACCTTACACATTCCCCATATGAAATTTTGTGATTTCACTTGTCGGGAGTCTTCACTCCCCTTGATTCAAATATCCCGATGTTCTATCCCGCGAAACGACCCATCTAGATCGACGATCGGATTTTCTTTGATCAATCTCAGCCGTCAGCTTCTCAATAGGAACTTTAGATCAACGGATCAGATGACACACATCCCTTTGCATCGGGTGACCCTGATTAACATCGACATTTCAGGACTTGGGGCTTCGTGCCTTGCTCCATGCTGAAACCCCTAAAACGTGAAATCGCGATTTCGCTTATCTGTTGCCACGTGATCCCCTAGTTGGATGGCTCAGACCATTTCACGACTTTGCATTTCATGTGTTTGCACCGTGTTCCATGCTGAAATACCTGAGTCACAAAATCACGATTACTTGAATCGAGTGACACGTGTCCCCTTGCATCAGACGACCCTGATCTACCTTTGTCCCAACGGTCCAGATCTCTCTTTTGATTAACGACTATCTTTTCGCTATTTCACATTTCGCGAGTTCTAAAGACTCTGCTCTTTGACCGCTCCATCTCGCGAAACCATGAAACTGCTAATCATGCACCATGTGTCATTCCTGGGATCAATCGCTAGGATTGGCCTCACAATTTCAAAACTATGATGCTATACTTCGTGCAAATCTATGATCCTGATTGCCTGATGGTCGTCGATCCGATCTACCTGATAAACTCCCACCGTTGATTTCTCCTCATGAGATCTACGACCCAAATTTAATCTGTGTGCGCCTTTACACAATCGCGCTCCGCCTTTGGATGAAAAACATTTATGGTTTTTTAAGCCCAACTCTTTTGCACTTGGTCACCTAATGGCCAACTTCAAAGGAAAACATCCCCCTTCAGAAATATGTGATAACATAATCCACGTCCAGACACTTAGGAGTACGCGTAGGAGGAGATCAGATCTTAACCGTTAGATCTGAGCGTGAGGACCAACAGCCGTTGGGTCCCAAGGAAAGTGCACGAGGCCTAAACCCTTTGAAAGTGCACAAAAGAGTGGACTTGCGAAGTCTCAAAGTTCCGAAGCCATTCAGAACCGTCCATCGTCAAGGTTGATAGGTGGCAGCAAATCCGAGAGTTCGAGGATTCAGACATCGAAAGAATTGCGGGAGATAAATCTAAACTTCGCAAGAGGCAAAGTGTGAAGTGACTTTGAGCCGATAGATTTAGAGAGACATGTGGTGATAGATCACAAGCTTCGGGTAAATTGCATTGGAGTTTCAGTTGAGAATTGAGATTCCCAAACCCTGAAGACCCAAAGTGAATCTGGACCGCCAGATCTAGAGGGACGCGTGGCGACGGATCGTGGACTCCAGAGAAATATGTTCAAGAGTTTCAGTTGAGATTTGAGACTCTCGAAGTCCTCAGAGCCGAAGTAAATCTCAACCGTCTGATCATCCGAAGTAGATCTCAGTCATCAGATCGTCCGAAGTAAATCTCAAGCGTTAGATCGTCCGAGGTGAATCTGGACCATCTGATCTAGAAGAGACGTGGTGTAGATCGATGGATTCTGGGTAAAGTCCCTAAGTAATTCATAACCATCAGATCAATAGGACAGGTGGTATAAATCTGTAGATTTTGGGTAAAGACCTGAAGCAAGCCTCAACCGTCCGATTCAAGTGGACACGTGGTAGGAATCCGCTTACTTCGAGGGGAAGTGAAGTTTGAGATTTGAGATCTCAGAAGTCCGGAGACTCGAAGGAAATCTCGACCGTTGATCAAGAAAAGGGCCGCAGGACCGTTGATCTAGTTGAAAGGTCAAACCCCCGAAGCAGAGGCAGAGCTGCTGATTGAGAAGGACAGGTGTCCGCAAATTTTCGGCTCCGGAAGATTGACGTACCGAAGAAAGGAAAGTTTGAGACTTGAAAATTCCGAAGTCCGAAATTTCGAAACAAATCATAGCCATTGATTTGAAAGAGGTCAGATTTGATCCACAACTTTGAAAGGGATAGATCTGAGCCATCAGTTTAGAGGCACCGTCAAGATCGTGATATCGACGGTCCCGTAGCATTGCAGGGATCAGAGATGCCCGGACTTTAGAAAGTTGAGGGCGGGCTGCAATCCAAACCACGGTTTTGAAGAAAGGACACGTGGAGGCTCGAGGAGAATTGCAGGTCGAAAGGTAGTTTGGTTTCAAACTGCTTTTGGCCGCGCCTGCAATTGTTTGTTTGCGTGAGGTTATCGCCCAAGGTCACCTCAAGGAGGGGCTTATCAGAAAAGGGGCTAGCGCCCAAACTCAGAGATTCCCCAAGCGCAAAGGGAGGGTTGCGGGTACCATTAGACCTGCACCCGAAAGTCGAAAGGGTCTGCGTTTAATTACAGAGAGAGACCATCAGGGTCTCAGAGAGTTGTTTGTCTTAAGAATCGAATATCCTTGACCGGGAGGTAGGATTGGTTCCCCGACTTTCCAAATTAGAAACCATGAATGGAGAATCTGTTCTTTAAGAAAAGCAAAAAAAATTATGCCCCGTCATGGGTGTGTTACAGTAATGACTATTAGATTTTTAGACTTGTTTCTGAAATTTAAATGATGTTATGTCAAGATATATTTTTAGATTTTGCAAATAAAAATGAAAATTGAGCAAATAAAGTATGAAAGGAAAATGCAAATGATCAATAAGGCAAGTTGGAAACTACTTTTTTGGGTTAAATATGGGTACATAAATTCAATAAGAAACATTTAAGGAATTTTTTTAGAAATCTAAATTAAATCTAAGTTAGATATAAGGTCTAAAATTAAAATCTTAGACTAAAATGTTTAGTTGGAAGTCGCAATTAAATATGTTACAAAATTTACAAAATATTTAAAATAGAAATTTATATGTAATTTCCAGAATACAAAAGAAAGTAAAAAAAATGCTAGAAAGAAGGGAATTTATTAGTTTTTTGGTGGACGGATGAAGCAGGTAGACTAGTTCCTAGCTTATCCTTGGGTTTATGAAATCATCTACTATCATGAGGAGGGTCTAACCTCATCTATAATCAAGGATCTAAGGGCTGACCTAAAACATGTTACAAAAATCGTATATGGGTGAAAATTAGAGCCGCAAATTATGCAATGAAATGATCCTAAGAGGTATCAAGTTCAAAATCAAACCTAAGTGTTTGCTTGCCTAAATACTACTAAGTCTAGTTGCTAATATTTGAAGAAACTAGATGAGAAATATCTAAAACAAGAAAAATAAAATAAACAAGGGAGCAAATCCACACCTACTTTAAGTCCACCACTTGTTGTCTCTTACTTGGATGACCCTAGTTCAATCCCTTTGCATGCATGAATAATGCTCCAATCCCCAACTAGTTTCTCACACAATAGCCTCACACAACATTAAAATATTGATCTCTAAAATATTCGCTCAAAGAAATGTAATGCTCTAATATTATGTCACTCAACAACAATCATTACAAATGAGGGTAGTCTATAGAGTTCTAGATTCAACCTCCTCATAATAAAAAATGATATCTTAGTGATCATGTTTGATGAGTCAAACAAGTAATTAATTAATGTTACAATGGGCTTGAATTGGCCATCAAGTAATATAATAATACTTCCATGAGAGGATCAACAAACTAGGGTGCATACTAAGTAGGTTTATCTAACAAATAACAATAAAATATTCTTAAAAAAAGGTGCACCCCAAGGAATGGTGCAAGGTGGTTGCAACCACTCTTCAAAAAAATGCACAATAACCTCCAACAAGTGCACCCTCCAAGATTACTATGAGACTCTATGGAATCACATTAAAATAGTCTCCAAATAATGAAAATGGTCCACCCAGAGAGGGATTACCATAAGCCACTCCAATAATAGCAAGAGACCATGTCAATGGAATAAACAATAATCTCGAATTGGTAATTCATTCATGCAAATCTCAAACCATGTGAATAATTTGCCAAAATAGCAAGGATGCACTAGTTCCAAATCAAATACCCTTCATCAAGGTGAAAACATGGTGGAGAGATTATTCAAAGGTGTAGGTGAACATTCAAGTGGAGTGAACCACCTAAGAGAGAGTGCCAAGAAGAGGGAGTGAATGAGTGTGTAAGGTGAATTTGAAAGTTGACAAAATGGATAGGGTGCATGCATAACTAACCCTAAAAAATTATACATGCTCAACCACCTCCTCAACATGTGTGCAAAGGCTAAGAAATAGTCAACACGCGTGGCACGTGTGAGTGTGAACAAAGCTAAAGAGACCCAACAAGTTACTCATGAGAGAAACCACTAACAAATATCCTTTTTTTAATGTTATATTGCTTCAACATAAATTCTAAGTTGCATTCCCTAGTGTTATTTTGTCTTTTTTTTAATAAACTGCAACTTAGGAAATTAGGTTTTGATTAAGGTTTAAAACCCGGTAATAAAATAGGAAAATAATGTAGCACTCAACCTTAGGTTTGGGTCTGATTAATCAACACCGAAAATATCCCAAAGCACTTTGGCATGTTCACACATGAAAAAAATGAGATAATGAAATATGTCAAATGGGAGGTTATTTATGAAGGAAAAACTATATGAAAATGGCTGGAATGAATCAGGGACCCTAATATGGATGTAATATGGATTATGTCTAGATAAAATAAAAATGTGATGAAATAATGGATGGTACTTAGGAAACATTATGGAATGATAATGAAAGGGGAATTATGAAATCTAGGCAAACCACTAGGAAAGTACCCCACCAAGCTAGAAGACACAACAACTAAGAATAAGACTTGAACCCATCATGCAATGACCACGTGAGAGTAGTGACTGTAACATCATGAGAACAAGAGAGGTAATAGGATATTTCTCCACTAATAGTCAACCATGGAGTAGCACCCATGACAAGATGAAGATACATGATATGTCGTTGAAGCAACCTCCACCAATGGTACAAACATGACCAATCAATCCGATAATATGGAATGAGTAAAAGAACATGATAAATGATACCACCAAGTCATCTTATAAGAGTGCCACCTTCCCCCTTGGTTGGCCAAGGGTTGGGTAAACCATAAGGGTATCACCAAACTAAGATGTGCAATGTGATAATGCCCCGAGATTTGTAACTGATACTTAAAAAATCCATGAATGTAATATTGCAAGGTGTCATGAAATGGTCCTTGGACACCCCCATACAATATATGGTGTAACAATAGGCTCCAACATGGAGATATGTACTCTTCTTGGAAGTACATAAGAACCTTAGAAATCTCTAGTGTTTGATGAAACTCAACATGAAAGTGATATGATCAAGTGACAAAGAGATAATCTCACCTCGATACTACGTGATACCAATACAATGTCCATGATAACCCTATAATAGGATATGAAATGAAAAGCTATTCTAATATTGTGTATATAATAATAATAATAAAACAATGGATGAGTCATCCTAATCTGTATGAAATGCAAGGCTCAAAAGGAATGTAGGAGCCAATATTATCAAAATCCTAACATGGAATGCAATTACAATCCTACTCTACTTGCTCTCTAGAGCTTATTCATCTTCTAATCTACCTATATGCCACTAAGCATTTGAAAAGTATAATTTGAGAACTTGCCCAGTTATGGGAAGATGTGTCTTTTCTCCATCAAGATCATTGAGGTAGAAGGAATTCAAACCAACAATATCTTCAATCTTGTAAAGGTCCAACCATAAACTGTCAAATTTTTGATGGCTTCAATCTTTCTCATCTCTCTTGTTTCATGAGAACCAGATATCCTTTCTTTAATTCCCTTGGAGGAGCCTTACTTTGAATGTTCCCTTTACTCTCTTATGGATTTGTGCAAGGTGATCAAAATCCTTCCTTCTCTTCTCATCAAGCTCTATTAACTTGTTCACTCCTTCATATATTGCCTCATTATTTGAATTGAAATGTTGCAATAATTGATATACTAGGATGTTCAAGTGAATGGGCAATGTGACTTCCATCCCATATCCCAACTAAAATGGGCTCTTTCATGTAGCTTGTTTATTTGTAATCCTATCAACCCATAAAGCATACTTCAACTTCCTATCCCAATTTTGTTTGTTCTCTTCCACGATATTTTTAATAGCCATCATGATATTTTTGTTGCTTGATTCCACCAAACCATTACCTTGTGGGTAGTATTTGGAAGCATGAGATAGGACAATGCCATATCTAAAACAAAAGTTGGAAAAATATGCAGAACTAAAAGCTTGGGCATTGTTAGTAGTGACTCTGGATGACACACCGTATCTAGTGATAATTCTCTCCTCGAGAAAGTTCGTGTCTACTCTATTGGTGGCCCTCTTGGTGGGAATGACCTCCACCCACTATGTGAAATAATCTATGGGAGTGAGAATCCATATAAAACCATTGTTGCAATTTTCCTTGAACTTGCTAATAAAATCAAGGCCCCATTGTTGAAATGGTGCCTCCACCACCTTAGGTTACAAAAGTAAGGAATCCAAATGTTTCTTCCTTGAAAACCACTAACAAGTTTGACATGCTCTCATAAAGTTATTCACATTTGAGAATACGGTAGGATAATAATATCCAACCCTTAAAATATTATATGCTATATTCCTAGCTGAATAATGTCCAAAAAAAAGAGCATGCAAATCTGCCATCAATCTTTGAGCCAAACATCATCCACCCACCTCAGGACCAATCCATCTAGGTCTCTCCAACCCAGTCCTTCCTGATTCATATGATACCATGGCCTTGAGTCTCAAATCCCTTCTCCAATGTTCTTCAAGTAATAAGCAATGTCTAAATACCAATGATGATGCTCCAACCCATCCAAAAACACATACACCATGTCATTATATCCTTCTCCTTCCACACAAAATTCTTTGATTTCCATCAATGAGCATCTTTTTCAATCCTTGACCCTTCACCAATTTAGTTTGACTAATGTCCTTGTCATATTATTGAATCTTGGACACCCATTTATCTTGGATGATGAAACAATCATGTTGCATCAATATATCTTTCACTGTTGAATGTGGGACATAAGCTATAATCTTAGAATACCCCACATAGCTCTTGAAATGTTTCAAAAATTGGATTAAATCATAAACATGTATTACCATGATAGATTACTTTAGCTCTGAAACTCTAAGTGATTTGATCATGGATGTTATGGGTTGCTTCATATTTTTCTCATTCTTTTGAAGCAACACTCCTACAACAGTGTCCTCGAATGCAAATGAAAATATTTGAAATTCTCTATCATAATTTTGGCTCACTAACACTGGATTTGAACAATAGTTTCCTTAATTTTATTGAATGCATCCCTACTCTTATCCTTCCACTTAAACACTAACTCCTTCTTCAACAAATTTGAAATGGGTTTGGTGAGTTTTACAAAGTTTGATATGAATCTGCTAATAAAATTTATTTTCTTAGAGAAAGATTGGACACTTTTCTTACATCCAAGCAAGGGGATATTTTGAATGGATTCTACTCATGATGGGTCAATCTTCACCCGATCCTTTGATAATGATATGTGCAAGAAGCCTCCCTTCGTCTACCCCAAAAATTGATTTATTAGGATTTAATGAAATCCCATACTTTATACATCTCTCAAATACTTGCCTTAAATGACGAATATGTTCACTTCTCTCCTTGGAAAAAAAGGTGAAATCATCCTGGTAAATTTCAATGATCTTTCCAATCAAGTCCTTGAATGCAAAATCCATGGCCCTTTAGAACTTGGATCCATCATTCAACAACCCAAAAGGCATCATTAAATACTCAAAGGTTCCTCATGGTGTAGTAAAAGATGTCTCGTGTCAATCTCCCTCTTTGACCATAATCTGGTTATATCCTGAAAACCCATCTAACATGGACAATATGCTCAAAGTCATACCCTCTGTAACATATTTTATATATTAAGTAATAGACAATTATCCTTAAAGATAGTTATTTCAAGTTCTTAAAGTTAACACACAATCTTATTTCTCCATTTTCTTTCTCAGTACCACTAGGATTTTCAACTAGGATGAATGTCTAGTTGGTGCAATGATATTTGCATCCAACATCTTTTTGAAGCTCCTTTTAGATAGGGGGGGGGGGATTTAGGATTGATTTTTCTAAGTTTTTGTTTAAATAGATTGACATATTCTTTGAGAGGAATGGTATGTTGAATGATATCCCTCTTATAAGTTTTCAAATCTTCATAGGTCCATGAAAATACATCTCTATACTCCCTCTCCAAGTCCTCTACCATTCTTCTCTCCTTTGTTGAAAGGTTCTTTCCTACTTTAATGAGTTTTGGACTCTCCTCAAACCCAATGTTTATTTCAACACAATCCTCAGGCTTGCTAACATATTTATTTTGTTTATACATATCATGTCTATCATATATTCTCTCTAATGGAACAAGTCCTTTAGGAAATTTATTGCCCTGAATCTCCTCAGTTTTCCCCATCTCAAGGTTCTCACCACCTTCCTCCCTCCAATCAACTATATAATCAACAAAATTATTGCAAGTTTTTCATGAATCCAATGATTTGAGCATCGTCATGGAAGACTTGCCAATGTTCAAAACCATTGGGAACTAAAGGTCTAAAAAAAATTCCATATTAAACTCCTCTAAGGCAAGGCTATCATTTGGTTGAAGAGTAGAAGAAACAACGACTAAAGAATCAACATGTGCATTTTGTTCTCTTGGGACAACGCTAATGGAAAAGACATCAAATAACTCAATAGTGTCCCAAACAACATGTTTGTATCATTTCAAACTATTGTGTTTCACCAAAAAATCATTCTTCACTTGCATCACCACAAGGTTTGAATCACCAAAACACCACCAATACCCTAATTCCCATGTCTCTTGCCAACTCAAGACCAAGCAAGAGAGATTCAAACTCAACAACATTATTGGTAGTGTCAAACTCTAATTTATGAGAGTAGCTAGTGATACCCTCTTATGGAGAGGTGAAAACAATGCCAGCACCCATTGAGCTCTTGAAGCTACCACAAGCATTAATAGGTTGTGAAATTGTCCAAATTGTGATGTTGCAAGTATTGCACATGTATTGAGAAATTTCCTATGTGATTGTGTGATTAATAAAGGAAAATTTAGGTTATCGGTGTGATTGTCAACCTAAACTTTGATTAGGATTTGAGATATGCAATGGGCCTATAATCCATGTATTAGGTGTACTAGGTGTGGTTAATGTTAATTTAGGATGTCTTAGGCTAAATTCATGTAGATGTCCAGGTGGACGGAATTTGTGTGATAAAATGTACATGGACTATTGTGACCATGAACCTAAGTTGCTAACCTAAGAAACATAACCCACTTAAGCCCCCAAGTCCCATTCCCTAGTTTGATATGATGAATGCATCCTCCCTTGATATAGTACTAAACTAGTCAATTGGGCCTAGCTTGGGTGGTTAGGGAGGAGAAACGTTATCCTCTCCCCCTATTTTCAAATTCCACTTGTGACATGTTTCACTCTTCACGAGCCAATTTTTGTTGATGTTGTGAGCCATGAGAAGTATCTCACCCTCACTTATGAGTAGGAGGGTGGGTGAATGGTTACATGTAACCAAAAAAAGTTCTAACATACAACTCAATCCAATACTACAATGACAACCTTTGGGTGGTTAGGGAGGAGAAACATTATCCTCTCCCCTTATGTTCAAATTCCACTTGTGACATGTTTCACTCTTCATGAGTCAATTTTTGTTGATGTTGTGAGCCATTAGAAGTATCTCACCCTCACTTATGAGTAGGAGGGTGGGTGATTGGTTACATGTAACAAAAAAAAGTTCTAACATACAAATCAATCCACTACTACAATGACAACCTTAAATATATATTCCAACGAAATCCCTAACCTTTTCATGAATCTTGTTACTAACTATAATTATGATACACCAAACCCATGCCAACATTGTCTAGGGGTATCTGCAAGGTTGAATATTCCCATGTCTTATCTATGTGCATTGTTTAAAAGGTGGAGGGTTGTCATTGTTTTGTTGTCCTCATTGTATCTTTGGGTGGTTACTTTATCCTCATTCATTTTTCATTTCCTAGGTCTAAGAATGAGAGTTATGTTAGATGCGTTGCTTGCGTGCATGAGTGCATCACTTATGTGTATTGCTTATGTATGTGGCTTAGTCACACAGGTTAATTATATGGGTTATGTGTTTGATTCGAGCACATGCGTTAGATGTGTTGATAGGTGCATAGGTTAAGTGCATCCCTTATGTTAGGTATATCGCTCATGTGTAGGTGTGTGGGTAGATGCATAGGTTAGGTGTGTTTCTTATGTTAAGCGCATTATTTGTGTGCATGAATGCATCACTTATGTGTGTTGCTTATGTACATGGATTAGGCCAACATGTTATCTATGTGGGTTACATGCATACGTTAAGTTTACAAGTTAGATGCATGGGTAGGTGCATAGGTTAGGCACATTTCTTATGTTGGGTATGTCATTTATGTGTTTGGATGTGTACATAAGTTAGGTGTGTCACTATGTGTATGAGAGTGTTTCTTATGTGTGCCTCTTATGTACATTGGTTAGGTGCATGGGTTATGTGCATGGATTAGGTACATGGGTTTGATGAATGAGTAGGTGCATCACATGTATTAGTTGTGTCACTTATGTGTGTTACTAGGTGCATCTCTTATTTGCATGATTGTTGCTTATGCGTGCAAGTTAGGTGCATGGGTTAGCTATGTGGATTATGTGTTTGGGTTAGGTGCATGAGTTAGATGTATGAGTAATTGCATATGTTAGGTGTGTTGATTGTGTTAGGTTGGTCACTTATGTGTGGGTACGTGAATAAGTGTGTAGGTTATGTGTGTTTTAGTGTTCCCCAGCTTAACCAGGGAACATTACTACGCGGAAAAACACATAAAACAATATTTTCTTTTTCTAAACAATTCATGTATCTTACCAGCTACGATTTAAACACATTTTCAACTAATTTTTTATACCCATAATTAAATGAAACTACGGTATTCTAAACAAACATGAAAGAAAATGATAAAACATCTATAACAACATATAAAACCATTCTCATATACAGAGTAAATGCACAACAATTACATTCATGGAATAACTCAACAAAATAGATAAACACTTATCATTAAAAGAGAGTTTGTGTAACCAACTACTTGGGAAGGAATTTCCACCCAACCATAGACCTGTTGTTCCAAATCTCAACAACAAGTCACCTGATCCGGATTTATGCAGGAATGCAACAAAATACACAAATAACCATGAATACAAAGATGCAGCGGAAATAACACTTCATTTCATTAATATCAAAGAACTGAAATTTGTTTACAGACATAATAGAAATAAACTAGCTAGGGCGTTGGTAGCTTATCTCTGAGAAGAGATGTGTCGGCTAAAAGCCTTTGAACTCTGTGTTTCAATGAGGCTCGAAGGCCTATCTATTATTGATAAACAATGGAAACCCTAAACATCCAAAAAACCTAACCCTAGGAGATGAAACGCCAGAATATGGGCCCCGTCGGGATAAATTGGGACATCAATTTCTCGGGGTCGTAACTTTGGCATACTATCTCCGTTTGACACATATGCTACATCGTTATAAATATCTATCCGAGGACTACAATAGTTGGCAAAATATATTAAGATATTTTTCGACCGGACCAAGCCCAAAAAACGTCGTTTAGGGCCTCAAAATGGCTCTGGAAGTTCAGGACCCGAAAAACTGCCAAAAATAGTAAATTGTGCTACAATTAAGGAAACTAAAAAACTGAAAGAAACAATGGTGGGGGTCCAAGTGGAATAGGTGGGTGGCCACCAATATCCACCTGGATCATTCCTCCCCCCTTAGGAAGTATTGGTCCCCATTGTGTTGAGTTCCTCCATGAGATGAGGAAACTTTTGCTGAACTTGGTCCATGGTGAGCCACTTGCCTTGGTGAAGGAGTTGGCCTGCTTTGACAACTCGATATAGATGGATCCTTTGATGGAGGGTGTTATTTATATGTGTGCCCATGATCCGATCAGTTGTGGATTGTTCCATGCAGTCTGGGTTTAACTCTGTTGGTGTGAGTTGTTCTGCCATGTCAGATGTGCCCAGTAGAGGTGGAAAGTAAGGTTGAAGGTGGTCCGCATTGAACACTGGGTGAAGACCAAGGAATGGTGGGATACTGAGCTCGAAGGAATTATCCCCTACAACCTTGGTGATGGTGTATGGTCCATATCGGAGCGAGCGAAGCTTGCGATGGGGTCCATCGAGGCACTCCTTCTGCAAATGTAGCCACACTTTGTCGCCCACCCGGAAGTTGTGTTGCACCCGATGCTAATCATGTCATTGCTTGTACTTAGAATTGGTTCTGTCCAATATGTCATGAACCTGTTGGAGAATGTGTTGAATGTGCTTAATGAAGTTGTTCGCCTTGGCAACTTCAGATTGGACATGAGCCGAATCAGCCTGAGTAGCTACAAATGGTATGGCTACGTCAATGGGACATAGTGGCTAGAATCCCAAGCCCACCTGAAAGGGGTTGTGGTTGGTTGAGCTGTGGAGGGCCTGGTTATAGCTATGTTGTACATAGGGGAGGCTGTCATCCCATGTGCATGGATGCTTTGAGTTGAACATGCGCGAAATGTGTACGATCATCCTGTTGACGACCTCTTTCTGGCCATCAACTTGGGGATGGAAAGTTGTGGAATTGGTGAGCTTGGTGTCTAGCATTGACCAGAGGCTATACCAAAATGTACTGAGGAACTTGCTGTCCTAATCTAAGATGATATATTGTGGGATCCCAAAGTGTACCCACACGCGTTCAAAGAAGAGTTTAGTAGTGGCTTCTGCTATGAAATTCTTCTTGCAGGCCACCATAATGGCCATCTTCGAGAATATTTCGACGACCACGAAAACACAGTCGTTGCCATTCTTAGTAGAAGGAAGGCCCAGCATGTAATCCATGGAGATGGATTCCCAAGGTCGACTAGGGGTAGGCAACGGATTATAGAGGCCTTGCTTCTTGATAGTAGGTTTGGAAATGGCGCAAACAGTGCAGGATATGATGTACTTCCCGACATCCTGTCGAAGGTTTGGCCAATATAAATATTTTTGCAGTACTGGCACTATTTTCTTGACCTCGAAATGCCCAACTAATCAAATATAGTGTGCTTCCCAAATCATCTTGGCACACTCGCTTGAAGGAACACAAAGGTGTCCTAGGTGACATAGTAGTGCATCCTGGAGGTGAAAATTTGGAACTCGGTTACCCTCCAAGAGCGTCTTGTATGTGTGGCCAAAATATGGATCTCTCTAGTAGAGAAGTGGCCAATCAGAAGTCTCATTCCCACAAGAGTTGAGAATGGTGGTTATTTCCAAGATTGGTGGTCAGTTGAGGCATTCTACAACATTATTGGTGCTGCCCTTATTTTACTTGATGTTCAAATGAAACTGTTGCATATATGTGGACCAATTATGATGGTGATCGTTCTGCAACTTCCCTTGTGTCTGTATGAATTGCAGGGGTCAGTGGTCTGTGTGGATGATTGTTTCCTTCCCCAAAATGTAATTCTTCCACTGTCGACAAGCCTACACAATGGAATACATTTCTTTGTCATAAGTGGGATACTTTCGGACTGTGTCAGACAATGTCGCACTGTGATATGTGTTATCGCACAATTTGTAGCTAGGTCAAAAGGCTAGAAGATAGAGGCCAAACTGGCGTAACATGAGCCTACCCCACCCAATGTCACCACGATGGGGAGGTTCTTTCTATTTAGGGAGGTTAGGCCCAGGGGAGACATCCCCGATAACCTGGAGTTTTGAAGAGGATAAGGTATAAAGGTCAAAGTGAAATTCCCTCTTCATAGGTTACCACCAAGAGCAGATAGTCCGGGTAAACAACCAATAATGAAGTGTAGGCCCAAATGAAAACACCTGCCCAGAACAAAGCAACAACAAAACAATACATGCGGGCTATGATTCAATGGGTTAGTACTTCATAGAACTATCTGATATCAATATATTAGCAATTATGACAATAGATACTGACAAGATCAATGTTTATTAATATAGCAAAGGAACAATATCAATTCATCTATAAATGTTAAGATGGTGTAGCAAACAATGTATCCAATCAATCCTTTACTCAATAAATGCTTCAAAACACCATCTAATTGCCTATAAGGAGAAATTGTTCCGTCAATATGGAATAACCAAGGATGACGTCAGCCTTATTAGGGTTAGTAGTTAGTTAGGGTTTCAATTTATAAGAGTTTGAAAGTTTGTTTGACCACTGTCACTTCAACGTTGGAGACCTAATATTAGTGCCTAAGGGTAAATGGAGTCAATTCAAGAGAGGACACAAGGTTGAAGGGAAAAGGCTAAGGACTAGAGGGAAGAGTTCTGAAGTGCTGCAATGGCAGGGCCCCAGAAACAAAACCCTAGGGGAAAGAGGCTCACTCAGGTGTTGCTTAAACAAGGCCTCGTGCTCTTTCCTCCTTCCTTAGGTTTATCTTGGCAAAATGGCTAGCATAAAAGATAAATCAAGACACGAGAGTGAGGTGAGGGAGAGTGTTGCTAAGGTAAGGCCCTATCACCAAACCCTAGAAGCAGGATGGCCCTAGGTGTAGATAACCTAGGCCTGGGACGTATCCTCCTTCTTGACTTTTAAAAGGCATGACTAGCACATGGGAAGAAGTAATAAGAGTGTAGCAATGGCTAGGCTCTTCCTTCCTTCTTCAATGGATGAGAATTTCTCTTTTAGGGTACATGAGACAACGACCTACTGTGTGTTTGTCCCCTAGGGTTTTAAAATCAACAAAATTTATAATAAATGAAAGAATATAAGACTACAACCATTCAATTAAGAAGTTTTGCAGAAAAAACACTTACATATCATGATGAAATAACATTGCAAACCCTAGTTGTAAACCTTCCTTCAAGAGAAATGCCAAAAATGCCAAGAAAATCCTTCCTTCAACAAGTGCGCCTCACTCAAAGAGAAGAAATACCCAAGTAGGGCGCAAAAATCAGATCTCACTAGGAGAGTGTTTTTTGTGTTATGTCAAAATGAGGATAAAACTCCTCAATATATACTGTATCAATGACCTTTAATTAAATTTAGGTCATAAAAATTATCTGACAAGGCTTTAAACCAAAATCATACTGTTTTTACATTAAAATGTCAAATTAAAAACCCTAACTGAGTTGTAATAAAGGAAAAATCCCCTTCAAGGGAGGCGCTATCCCCTTTTAGGGCAAATGAGACATCCTGGAGCAAAACATTAGCCCCCCGGGGGCTTCTCCAACATGCCACATGTGCCACTGCTACCCAGTCTACCTCCAAAAATGACCATGAAGCTGGATGATGTCATGGTAAGGATGAGGGTGCTCTGAGCCTTCCAAGGCCAACATTCCACTGAAAATGGGTCATTCCCCCTAGGCCGCGCTGTGCCAAAGTGCCTCTGGTGAAATGCCCTCTTCTTCTCTAGTGCAAAACCTCGGTCAAACACTGTCATATCTCTGCCCCCTTGACGGGGTCTCAACAACCATCTGATGGTCTCTTCATCCCCATGGAGGTCCGAACTAATCATCTCCCCATGTGTACCGGTCCAAATGGTACCTGTTCGTCGGGCATGGTCCTGCACATCAAAAACTACGCCCTCCATGGGCTCATTAGTCACAAGGATCATAACAATGTTAATCACATTTCATCATTAATATTATCAAACATATGCATAAAAACCCCGATATATCGTTCAATACCTCAAAGACTCTACAAAAACCTACAATACAAGGTTGAGAAAAAGGACAAGACACCCTATTGGGAAAGTATCCATAAGGAAATGAAAGTTTCCAAGGGGTTTCATCCAAGCCATGTAAATGAGGTGATGTGGTTAGGGATGTCCAGACATACAGGTAGAGTGAGAGTCATGGATGCATGATATTACCTATGGGTGCCTTTGTAGAAGGCAAGTTGTACCTGTCATGGATGCAATTTTTTCCAAGCCCTTTCTTGCCTTTATTCTTTTCTTTATTTGCTTTTTCTTCTTCTTTTTCTTTTTATTCAAAGGCTAACCAGAGGACATTGCCTTAGCGTGGTGACTAGAGCTGACAATGTTACCCACAAGTACTATCACATATATGATAAGGCTAGCTTGTGATGAGACCCCCTTTCCCTTGGCCATGCAACCAAAGTTCACTTCCCTGGCATGGTAACCAGATGGTGGAAATGTCATGTTGTTAGGTACCATGAACATAATAGGATGGCTCGTGATGAGACCCCCTATCCTCTTGATTAGGTCTTGTTTGTTATTTTTTTCGGGTCCCTCTTGTTTCTTGCTGAGAGGCATTTTATTGCCTTCTCGGGGATCCCTGGGTGAAGCATCTCGAGGTTTTATTCCTAGGATTTTATCTTTTACCAACTRCTTTTACCTTCTAGGCCTTTAGCCCCTTCTTCCCATGAGATAAGGTGCAACCCCACAAACAAATCATCCTAATGCCCGGACAAGGGGAATGGGACAGATGAGTGGGAGATAAGATGGAAAAGTGGTGGTATGATGGGAGCGGAYGATGGTTCTTTAGAAATACCCCAGTGGCAAACCAAAACCTATGGGTACAGGCTTGCYAAGGAACCCAGTCAATTTCCCCAAGCATGGTCAAGTGGGCCAATGTAATATCCAAGCAGTTKTCAGAGATAAAAGGGATCAGATGCATACATTTAAAGGTTATAATGATCAAAAGTGACACATACCATGATACCTGGACTAATTACCTCATGGCGCAAGAGCCTTCTCCGATACAAGACCAAGCTGATGGTGATGGATGTTGTTGCTGCTGACAAGACAAATCTGACGAAAGAAGAAAAAAATGGGCCCTCCAGGGCCATGCTCAGGTCAATCCTGCTCTCGGTACTCCATTTCTAGGACCTGTGGGCCTCGAGACATGATCTCCTAGTTATCCCTAGAAAACAGGGATAACAATATGCAACTAGATGCCCCTGTTGAGTAAGAACTACCCCAATAGCATAGTTATAGGCATCTGTCTCGATCTCAAATGGTTGTTGAAAGTATGGTAATGTGAGCACTGGGGCACAATAGAGGTGATGTTTCAATTCTACGAACGCCTTCTGTTAAGATTCCAACCAAAAGAATTTTGCTTTCACTCCTCCCTTGGTGACTTGACTCAAGGGCCAAGTGATATGAGAGAATCCCAACACGAACCTATGGTAGAAATTAGCAAGACCCAGAAAGATGCGAAGCTTTGTTAGAGTGGTCGGGGCTGGCCAATATCGAATGACTTGGATCTAGGTTGGATCCACATGCACGCCACACTCATCAATAATGTATCCTAGATACTGAACCTGGGTCATGCCAAAAGTGCACTTCTCCAAATTGGCACACAACTTGTGTTTCCGCAGTGTTTGGAGGACCTGTCGGATGTGGTGGAGGTGCTCTTTCCAAGTCTGGATGAAGATCAGGATGCCATCCAAGTACACTACTACAAATGAGTTGGTGAACGACCGCAAGATGTCTTCCATCAACCTCATGAAGGTTGCGGGAGAATTCGTCAACCCAAAAGGCATGAAAAACCATTCGAAAAGGCCCTCCTTGGCTTTGAAGGCAGTCTTCCACACATCAGACAATTCGATTGGTACCTGGTGATACTCAGACTTCAATTCGATCTTGCTGAAATATTTCGCCCCTTTGAGTTGGTCCAGAAGGTAATCAATTCGTGGGATCGAGTACCTATTCTGGAAGGTGATCTTGTTCAGTGCCCGATAGTCAATACAGAGTCTCCAAGTCCCATCCTTCTTCTGCACCAACATGATTGGGCTCCCACAGGGCGATGGACTTGGCCGTATGTGAGATTTCTGCAGCAGCTCTTAAATCTATCACTTCATTTCATCATTCTCCAGAACAGAATGTCGATAGATCGGTCCATTGGGCAATGGTGCACTTGGGGTCAGATCGATGGGGTGCTTGACCTGATAGTGCAGAGGCACCCTTGCGGGTGAGGTGAATATGTCCTGGTACTCCTCCACGACCTTGTCTATTTTTTGTTGACATGCAGAGGAGCCCTACCTAGAGCTCATGGCCACACACTTCTTCTTGCCCTGAGGGCAGATCATCATGAAAACAAATTTCCCAGTTTTGGAAATGAGCTTACTGCATTGTTTTGCAGTAACCAATGAGATAGCGACAGGGGGTGGTATAAATTATTTCCCAAAGTAAAAATAACAGCATGAGGTCGAGACTCATACACAACATGTCGCTTCCACAAGTATGGTCGGCCTAATAATAACTCACAAACATCAAGAGGAGAAATGCCACATAATACCTCATCGGTGAAGGGATTGATGTTGTAGGGAAGACGACATTGTTGGCTGACGTGGAGATCCTGTCCTTGGTGAAGCCACCCAATGGCGTATGACTGTGTGTGTGTTGTGGCCGAAAATCCCAACCGCTTCACAACCTCTGCTGAAATGAGGTTCTTTTGGCTCTCGCTATCAACGATGAACTATAGCAGGGAACCCTTTACCCACATCTGGGAGTGGAAGAGACGCTCCTCCTCCTTTGGATCTTCCATTTCTTCCTTTTGGATCTTCGTGGTGGAAATGGTGGCATTGGGCTTCGCATTGATAATTTTCTTCCCTCTGTCATTCCCCTTCTCGAGTTCTGATTCAGTGTCGGAGCATACATCTGATTCAGAAGCCCTCATCTCATCCACCGGTGTCTGTTTGGCCCGACACTCACTTGTGTTGTGAGTGGAGCTCTTATGGAACTCACACCACTTTCCTGTGTCCTTCTTCAGCTTCGCGTTGTTGTTCTTTGCTTGCGGATTTGGTAGGTTGTCTTGAGTCGCCATGTCTTGGCTTTATCCTTTGTTCTGCGGTTTGGGGGCACCTTTAGCTTTCTTTTGATTCGCAGATCCAAAGTCTCGCTTCTTCTGTTTGAATTTCTGCTCAATCTTGGCAGCATACCGGCATGCCGTACCAAGTGAGGAGATGTCGAGGAACTCCATTTCCTCCTGAATGTATTTATGTAGAAAATTGTGGTACTTCAACACCAAATCTTTCTCCGAATCTTTGATACCCAACTTTGTGCACAGGGTATGGAATAGGGTCGTTAACTGAACATCTTGATCCCTTTGTTGCCGCAACGTAGTCCATTGTATGTAATTTTACTCATAGCTCCCCACAAGATAATATTGTTCCTTGATGGTGTCTCAGAAATAATTCCAAGTGGGTACGACCGAGAACAGGGAGGGTTCCTCCTCATCCTTTTTCTCACAGTAGGTTTCCCACCAGTCCTTGACATGGGGGGTGGCTTTGAGCAGTGAAAAAATAATCTTCTCCCGATTGGAAAAGTCATGAACCGAGAAATATCCTTCTAATAGATTCAAGCATCTATCTACGACGTCTGCATCTATTTGACCATCAAATATGGGAATGTCAAAGTTTACTTGTACCTTAAAAGGGGTTGCACCTCCAGAGTGGTCGTTGGATGCAGATGTGCCGCCAATGGGAAATCGTTGAAGGATATGGACGAAGTTATCCATCATTGTGTTACTTTGTTTTTTAAGGGCCTCCTTGAGCAATATTTTGATAGTATCTCCTGCTCCCTCGTCTTTCTTTTCGTCCCCCATGGGTGGCCGTCGAGGTTTGCGAGGCTGATCTTGCAAAGGTTCAACTAGATCGAGCCCTAACTCCTTATACCTCGACCTCGTTGGGGACATGCAAAGAAGGATCGAGAAAGAGAAGACCGCTCTGATACCACTGATCCAAATTTATGAAGGAACACAACAGAATACACAAATAACCATGAATACAAAGATTCAGCGAAAATAACACTTCATTTCATTATCAAAGAACTGAAATTTGTTTACAGACAAAATAAAAATAAACTAGCTAGGGCGTTGGTAGCTTATCTCTGAGAAGAGATGTGTTAGCTACAGTCCTCTGAACTCGATGTTTCAATGAGGCTTGAAGGCCTATCTATTATTGAGAAACAATTGAAACCCTAAACATCCAAAAAGCCTAACCCTAGGAGATGAAATGCCAGAATACGGGCCATGTCGGGGTAAATTGGTACATCAATTTCTGAGGTCGTAACTTTGGCATACTATCTCCGTTTGACGCATATGATACATCGTTAGAAAGATATATCCGAGGACTACAATAGTTGGCAAAAAATATCATGAGAGTGTTTTTCGATCGGACCATGCCCAAAAAACGTCGTTTAAGGCCTCAAAACGGATCCGAAAGTTCAGGACCCGAAAAACTGCCAAAAATAGTAAATTGTGCTACAATTAAGGAAATTGAAAAAATGAAAGAAACAATGGTGGGGGTCCAAGTGGAATAGGCGGGTGGCCACCGATATCCACCTATATCATCACCCCCGATTTGGGGCTAGGAATCCACAAAATAAGGGTGCCTCTCACAGTCCCTCACAACTCCATATCACACAACCCATTGGTTTTATCCTACAACTATCCCAAATTTCCTCCAACTCTCTTCCTCTTGACCTGCTCAACCCAAAGAATGTACCCCTTCATTGTTCTCAATCCATCAATTTCCCAATTCATTTATCAAGGTCTGTCTAGCATAGATAGCTAGGAATATCTTAGTTGGGAAGTCAAGGGAACTCATTGTTAGGAAACCACCAACAAAAACAACAAAAAACACTTGTTGATGCACTGCAACTCACCCAGGAGTTCACTCTTCAGTTCTGACAACATGGATCTTCAATTTCCAACTCCAAAAATTCTCCTAAACACTCCAACATGTTCCAAAATTCACCTAGCCTTTTTATTCCATCTCCCAAGCTCTTCTCCCTTGTTCTCTACTTAATGTTCATGTAAAAACTCCCTATCTAAAATTGCATGTTACCACCCATACAAATTTCCTCTCCTTTCCCAAGATAGTTGACTGCTCACTCTGCCCAATGTTGATTGTACCTCAACCCTGTGCTCTCCAATAACTATGGGATGTGACTCTCACTGCCACCCTATGACATGTATTCAATGATTGGGCTCTCATACACTCAACCAGAAAATATTTTATTTCTCTAAACTATAATAAAATTCAGAAATGAAGGTTTGAATTTATACCCATAAATATTTTTCCCTTTGGACCTCTCTTGGGCACTCTCTAGGCATTTCCCCTATTTTGTGGATTAATCAACCCCCATCTTTGTCCATATCTCAGCAGTTGGTATTACATTATATTTACAATTCAAAAAATACATTTCGCATTTACATTGTTTGGCCATAGCCACATTTATATCTACATTGTGCATTAATTTAATGAGGATTATAGTGGGGATGTTCAATTCCCCTTCCCCTCCCCTATAATTTTGCAGCATCCTCAATGCACTGCAACATGCCGAAATAAACACACATATATATTTGCATCACAATACTTAGAAAATAAAAGAAAAATCCTCAATCTTTACCCTTCAACAACAATCCCAACCATAATCTCCCATTCTTCTCAGCCCGTTGACCCAAGGAATGCGCCCCTTTCACTACCTTCAGTTTGTTGGGTGGAACCATTCTTTTATCAGGTCTATCAACATAGTTAACCAAGAATTTTAGAAATGTGGTTCTGGTAACTAGCTGCCCAAAAATGGAGTCTTACATTTTCACCTTCTATTTTATTCAACATGGACAAAATTTTGCAGGTATTTCTCCCACATAGTTTCTCCATGCTCCCATGTTGCATATTTAGGACCGTAGTAGGTGCATTGAACCTTTACCAGCCTTATGGATTTGTTCCAGAGCACTTTGACTTTCCGGTCTAGGATGGGTACTGGTTCCACTCGAAAATCCCCTTCGCTTTCCACCTAGATCACAGTCCAATCAATTATGTTGTTAGGGTCAAGCACACATTTCTTTAATAATGACACATGAAATACATTATGCACTCTCATGGATGAAAACAATGTTATCATGCATGCAATTGGCCCTATCTTCTCTAATATTTCAAAAGGCCCACAATATCTTGCTGCCAACTTTAGGCAACAACCCAATCTTATCAAAATTCTTTTTGCTTTAACTTTTAGGAAAGCATGTTCCCCCACTTTAAAATCTCTAAAAATTATGTTCTTGTTTGCATAACTCTTCTGCATGTCCTGGGTAGCCTTTAAATTCTGTTTGATCCTTATCATATGCTCTTCCATTTCCTTTAGCAAATTTGGTCCAATGATGGCTTTGTCTACTGGGTTATCCCAACTTACTGATGTGTTACACTTCTTGCCATACAAAGCTTCAAATGGACTCATTTTTAATGAGGATTGATATCCATTCTCATAAACAAACTCCACTAAGTTGATATATTCTTCCCATTTTGATGGTTGATCCATCACACACATTCTGAGCATGTCTTCAATTATCCTATTGGTCCTCTTTGTTTTCCCATCTGACTTTGGGTGATATATTGTACTAAGATTCAAATTTGTCCCAAATCCTTTGAACAAACCTTCCCAAAATTTGAATGTAAACTTGGAATCTCTATCTGAAACTATTACCTTAGGCACTCCATGTATCCTGAAAACTTCCTTCATGTAAATCTATGCAATGTTTGTTTCTTTGTGTGTTGTCTTTACAAGAATAAAATTTGCTACCTTAGTCAATTTTTCCACCACCACCATGATGGAGTCATGCTACTTCATTGTTCTGGGAAGATTTGTAATGAAATCTACTGTAACCACTTCCCATTTCCATTATGGAATGGGAAATGGCTACAACAATCTCACTGGATGTTTGTGCTATGTTTTCACCTTTTGACACTCTAGACACCGAGCTATGTAGTCATCCACTTCTTTCTTCATTCCCAGCCAAATGTATTGGCTCCTTCCAGATGTAATGGATTTCTAATATCCTGGGTGCCCAAGATATGGCACGTTATGCATTTCTCTCAACACTATATTTTTCAGCTCCATGGAATTTGACACATACACCTTGCCTTTGCACAAGAGGATTCCATCCTATTTTAATTCATAATCTTTAAATTTCTACTGTGAATTTTCTTGCTATAAGTTTTCCTTTATTCACAAATAATGTTGATCTAAATTTGTTTCTTTGAGAATTTTATATTTTAAATCTATCTTATACATGTTGGTGGATGAAATATGCATTTCATGAGCTCTTCTGTTGATTGCATCAACCACTTGATTTTATTTTCCTTTAATGTGTTTAATTTCAAAGTCATACTCACATAGAAATTCCAACTACCTAGTATGTCTAGCATTTAGTGTTAGTTGTCCAAATAATAGTTTCAAACCACATTGGTATGTTCTTAGCTCAAACCTCTTCCCTGTAAGGTAATGTCTCCACATTTTAAATGCATGTACAATTGCTGCTAATTCTAGATCATGAGTAGCATAATTTCTCTCATGATTTTTTAATTTTCGGGACTCATAACATATCACATGATCTTTTTGACTGAGGACTCCACCAAGACCTTCCTTGCACACATCCATGCACACTACAAAGTCTTCATTTGGATCTACAATCTTTAATATGAGCGCACTTGTCAAAATGTTTTTCAACTACTGGAAACTCTCTTCACATTTTGGAGTCCATTCAAACTTCACTCCCTTCTTTTGCAAAGAAGTGGTTGGGCTTGCAATATTTGAAAACCATTTTATGAATCTTCAGTAATAATCCACAAGACCCATAAATGACCTAACCTCCATCACACTCATTGGTGTTGGCCTTCTTTTAATGGCCTCTATCTTCTCAAGATCGACTACTATCCCATCTGTTGAAATTATATGCCCCAAGTAATGGATATTCTTTTGATAAAAGATGCACTTACTTAACAGTTTGGCATACAACTTATGCTTCTCATATTCCTCTTCAAACTTAGAGTAGATGAGAATATCATCTAAGAAAAAAATTACAAACTTGTCCAGGTACTCCCTGAACACTCCATTCATTAGACACCTAAAAACAATCGGGGCATTTGATAGTCCAAATGGCATTACCGTGAATTCATAATGCCCATACCCTGTTCTAAGTGATGTCTTACTAATGTATTCTTCTTCTATCTGTTGAATATTGAGTAGCTTAGGAATATATCCTTATTGTATTTGACCAAGACAAACCCTAAATAATGTTATTATATTATATTTATTAAGACGACCCTATTGTGCCTTTGTAAAAGTCGTCCCTATTGTGCCTTTGTAAAAGTCGTCCCTATTGTGCCTTGACAATTAAATGTAAATCAAGAGGGTAAAGTGACAGGTTGGCCCAGACCTAATTAAGGGAGGCCAGACTAGTATTTATAAAGGAGGATAGCGCCTCACTTGTTTACTCACTCATAAGCTTTGCAACAAGAGGAAAAGTGTGCAAGTCTTGGAGGAGAAGCTACAACAGCTAGGTGTGACGTCAAGGAGGGTTTTGGGTCTACCTCTTGGATACATCTTGGTCAAGTGGTGCACTACTCTTTCCTAGTGAAGGAGTAGAGGAGGATATTTTTCTTTGTTATTTATCTCTTGGAGAGAATCATTTTTCTTGGTTGGCTAATCTATATTGAGGAAGTTTGTTGGGTTTTCTTCCCCTAGAGGGTTTCCTAGGATAATCTTTGTGTCTATCTTGTTTTTATGATTACCTCTCTTTCAATGATATTATATATGCAGTTAATATGCTAAATGATTGTAATAATAAAGAACTGTAATTGCTAGTTGCATAAGTAAAATATCAACATGGTATTAGAGCAGGCCTGAAAGAGACCAACTCATAGTTTATAAAGAAGTGAATAGCGTCAGTGCATCATCTCCAAAATTCAGTTTTCAGTGTTGCAGTTGTTGCAGAATTAGGGTATCTACACAAACCCTAAGAGTGACATTTTTACCTTTGTTGGAGGACGCTGGTGAAACTAAGATCACCTAGGAACTCGCCCAAGCAAGGCGCATCACTTCCCTGGATTAGAATTATGAAATTTGAAGTTTGGAAAATTAGGGTTTCCTCATAAAACCCTAAGTTGCAGTTGCAGTACCGGTTGTAGTTGCAGTATCAGTTGCAGTTACAATGCCAGTTCCTTTGTGCCAATTCCTTCATGCCATTTGCAACACTAGTTGCAGTACGAGTTGCAGTGAAAGTTTTTATGAAGTGTTGGGACTGATGTTTTATTTTCCTAGTGCACCTTACCCTAGAAAATATCTAGCAACCTTTAGATTACAAGTTGCAACACCTTTGAAGTTTTGAGGTTTCGTTATTTCTTGCCTCTACTTTCGGATGGTGCCACTATCCATCGATACTGTCTGAGGTATGTACTTACATATGTTTAAATTGTATCATTATTCTAAAGGGTATTTTCAGGAGAAAGGATCTTTTGTCTAAAACAACAATCGTAGATTCAGAAGGATCTCAGATCCAACACATTCAGAGGAACAATGCACCCCGGGTTTGATTACTTTGATATGCCTCTATTTGTTATGGCATTATTATGATCTTATGAACATCTAGGTTGTATTTTGATTCGTTGAAGTTATGACTATCATACTAATCATTGGTCAAAATTAAAGTCAAAGTATTAGATTGATTAAGGTTGAGATTATATAGTTTATTCTCTAACTCAGATTTTTGTCAAGAAATCATATTATATTAGTATATAGGACAGGTTGAAGAAAATACTTGTCATCTTGAGTAAAGGAGACTCGGAAAAAATAAACACACTCATTCTTGAGGACAAGACTCCAAGTTCCGGGTTTGATTGATTAAATTGATAAGATTCAAATTTACACATATCAAGTTTGATAAATGCTAAACATTATAGTTGTGATAGCAATCTTTGAAAAGTTTTATTATTGAATACTTGGTATCATGTGAGCACTAGGAGAAACTTCTTGTTTTGTTTCCAGGTTACCATGGAGGAATGATTGATCACAACACTAGAAGAGTGTTTCTCTCATTTCTTATTACTGTATTTCTTACTTTTGACCCTTGTTTTAGGAAAGTCACAAGTGATAGCTCTGAAGGAGCTACTGTGACGATTGTTCTAGCTATTGTTTTTATTATTATTATAAAGAGTATTATTCTTGTCTATTGTTTCTCCCTTGTTGTTCTTGTTCCTGGAAGGTCACAGGAGGCAATATATTAGATGAGACATGGAGCAAACTATCCAAGTTGTATACATGACCGTATACATCCATGTACTAAAGAAGAATAAGCTACTTTTGCTAGATATGCAACATCTCATATGAAGATAGATCATGAAGAGCATAAGGCTCCAAATAAGACAAAAAAAATCCCTCTAGTGCAGTTGATCACTCTTCAAGATCATTAGAAAGAGTTAGTAGAGCCAGAAGGGCATACCCAGAATCAATGCATTAACTAGGAAGAGATAAACATACTTTGCAAGATGCAAAGCCATATAGCATTGATGAGCCATATCATAGGGAGCATGTGGCTTCGAAGATTATATAGACTCAGAGGGAGTCAAGCTTCAAAGGGATCATGGAGACTCAGAGTGAGCCTGATATCAGAGAGGATCATATGGGAAAAAGAGACGTCTTCCAAGACTGACAGACAAATGCCATGAGTTGAGAAGACTAGATTGTAGCTTCAAAGACTTATAGGAGATGTGAAATCTCCTGGGAAGATTCCCTTGTTTCAGTGACAGATGAGGAAGCCAGTAAGAAGGAGTGGGATATAATTTTTTTCCTTAATCAAAATGGAAGTCAATGATGAATTCCAAGATTGATCTAGCAGATCAAGCATGTTGCAGATCACAGTATAAATATGTACAAAGCCTAATTTGTGTCCAGAGGATTCTCCCAGTAAAAGGGAGAAGACTATGATGAGACACTTGCTCTAGTAATAAGAAGAATTATATATAGAACAACCATGATCCATTAAAAGAGGTCGATGCAGTATGATATTCAGAGGGAGAAAATGAATATGTTATCATTATGGAGTAGAGGAGCTACTCTTAGATTTTAGTTGTGACAATGAGAATGGAGCAGTCATTCTCATTTTCAGAAAAAAGTAGTTGTAGGTGCAGAGTCCAAGTTCCAGAAGGAATAGTTGTAGAGAGAGTAGAGGACATACTCTCACACAGTGAGATAGATGGTGCTTTGCGAAAAGCACATAGAGCCAGTACATGATTGAATAGATTGAGTTTCAACTAATCAAGTGTACTAGTTTGGTACAATTTGATGTGAAGATGTGGTTCATTGATATATTTGAAGAACATGAGGACATATACATGTTTTGCAGTGAACACATTGAGTTAGTACATGATTGAGCCTAGACATGTTCACCTGATTATGGAAAAACATGTGATGAGGTACCTAAAGGGTACAATCGATTATGGACTTAGATATATCTTGGATCAGGAGACAAGATTGCAGGGCTACGCAGATTCAGATTGGACAGGCAGTGTCACAGACCAGAAAAGTACATTCGGATGTTACTTTAGTATCCAATCAGTCGTGATCTTGTGGCTCAGTGAGAAGCAGAACTGTATGACACTCAGTTCTACAGAGGCAGAGTATGTGACAACATGGTCAACTTGTAGTGAAGCAATGTTGCTTTAGAAGTTGATTACAGAAATTGTTTGATCTCAAGTTGGAGGAAACCTATATCTTTTATGAAAACCAGAGTTGCATAAAGTTGTCAATGAACCCAAAGTGTCATGAAAAGTCCAAGCATATCGAGATCAAATACCACTATGTCTGGGACATGGTACAAAAGGGAGCAATAAGGCTCCAGTATATTTCCATCAACGAATAGGTGGTATATGTGTTGACCAAGAACCTGTCGAGAGTTAAGTTTGAGTATTTTAGAGACAAGCTTGGAGTGATCTAGAAAGTCTTCTCCAGTACCAAGAAGTGATATGTTCCCCAGTAGCGGCAAGTGATGTGTTACCCAGTAGAGGGAGGTGATGTGATCTCGAGTAGAAGGAAGTGATGTGATCCCGAGTAGAGGGAATGATGAGCTACCCTAGCGCAAATTGGTAACCCCAACGCAGGTTGGTAACCCCAATGCAGAGTGGTACACTACCCCAGTGCAGGTTGGTAACTTCAATGAAGGATGGTATGCTACCCCAATGTAGGATGGTACACTACCCCAACACATGATGGTAACCCTAATGCAAGATGGTATGCTACCCCATCGCAGATTGGTAACCCCAACATAGGTTGGTATGCTACCCCAACACAGGTTGGTAACCCCAACCTAGGTTGGTACACTACTCTAGTGTAGGTTGGTAACCCCGACGCAAGCTAGTATGCTACCCAAACGTAGGTTGGTAACCCCAACATAGGATGGTACTTTACTCCAGTGAAAGTGAAAAAATTCCTATGATATATAGATCTGTGATTGACAACAAGACAATGACCAAGTATGTATAAGCACAAAAGTAGTGATGATGATTGTGATAAGAATAATACCTTCCTTGATAAGAGGGAGTGTTAAATATTGAGTAGCTTCAGAGAATATCCTTATTGTATTTGACCAAGATAAACCCTAAAGAATGTTATTATATTATATTTATTAAGACGACCCTATTGTGCCTTTATAAAAGTCGACCCTATTGTTCCTTGACAATTAAATTTAAATTAAGAGGGTAAAGTGACAGGTCGGCCCAGACCTAATTAAGGGAGGCCATAATACTATTTATAAAGGAGGATAGTGCCTCACTTGTTTACTCACTCATAAGATCTACAACAAGAGGAAAAGTGTGCAAGTCTTGGAGGAGAAGCTACTGCAATTAGGTGTGATGTCAAGGAGGGTTTTTGGTCTATCTCTTGGATAAATCTTGTTCATGTGGTGCGCTAATCTTTCCTAGTGAAGGAGTAAAGGAGGATCTTCTTCTTTGTTGGTTCTCTCTTAGAGAGAATCATTTTTCTCGGTTGACTAATCTATATTGCAGAAGTTTGTTGGGTTTTCTTCCCCTAGAGGGTTTCCCATGATAATATTTGTGTCTATCTTGTTTCTGTGATTGCCTCTCTTTCAATGATCTTATATATGTAGTTAATATGCTAAATGATTGTAATAATAAAGAACTATAACTATTATCTGCATAAGTAAAATATCAACAATATCCTCACTTGATGATAGTATGATCTCAAGTCAATCTTGGAAAATGTTCTTGCACCTTTCAGCTGATCAAACAAATCATCAATCCTTGGCAGAGGATATTTGTTCTTTATAGTGACCTTATCCAATTGTCTGAAATCAACACATAGTCTTAAGGTTCCATCTTTATTCTTCACAAAAATAACTAGGGCTCCCCAAGGTGACACACTTGGGTGTATATACCCCTTCTTCAAAAGTTCTTCTAGCTGCATCTGCAACTCTTTCAATTCTAGTGTGCCCATTTGGTTAGGCATCTTGGACACTAGGGAAACTCCTGATACCAAATCAATAGAGAAATTAATGTCTCTCTTTGGTTGGAATCCTTGAATCTCCTCAAAAACATCATCAAAATATTTCAAGACCGAAGGTCTACAAGATTTGTCACTTTATCACTAGTTGTCTCTTCCATGTGGGATGCAAAAATTTGACATCCCTTCTTGAAACTCTTCTTCAACCGCATGGATGAAATTTATCTAACAACTACAATTCTCAGAATGCCTTGAGTATTTCCTTGATGCCCTTTCTCGTCAAGACAATTTATTGTCTTGTTGTAACAGTATATGACAACATGGTGTTTTTCCAACCAATCCATGCCAATTAGATAGTCATATGAACCCAAAGGTATGATGTTTACATCTACCTTTGTGTTGAGTCCATTCATGTATATCGGGAAATCTTTAACCAACTCATTGATATTTCTCTTAGCCCTTGTGACTAACTGAAATAACCAAGATTTCTTATGTTTACTCCTTTGTAAGTGAAATATTTAGATAATGTTATATTTTATGTAACTATGGCTAGCTCTAGAATCAATTAAAATTTCTATGGGTTGGTTATCACTCTTACCTTCCACTTCAATCATGGGGGATTGATACTTTTTTTGCTTGTTGTCCAAGGCCGCATAAATCTTTGGCATGATTTCTCCCATATATCCCATTGTTTCAACCTCCTGAATGTTGTGGAAAATCCTCATTCCTTCTTCTTTGTGAGGGAAGTCCTTATACAAGTGATTCCCCTCACATCCCCAACATTGTACAAGTTGTTGCCTTGGCCTTTTCCCAAAATAATTTTTTGTCTTGTGTTCATTTTGGGTTGACCGGCCTTGTTGATTTGCTTGAGATTTATTCTTGAAAAATGGTGTCTTAAAACCTTTCTACCTTTTCTCCCTCTTTCCTTTCATCTTGTCATTCCAATTCTTTTGAAAGACTAGCCTCCCTATGCTATGCTCATAGATTCCTTGCTCTCCTTATGGTCTCCTCCAAAGTCTTGGGGTTATCATATTGTATCTTGTCACTGTAGAAGAAGAGTAATCCACTAAAAAACCTTTGTATTTTAACCTTCTCATATTTTATGAAATCAACATACTTCAGCAATTCAAAGAACCTCTTCTCATACTCATCCATTGTCATGCTTCCTAACTTGAGTTCAAAGAACTCTTTCATCTTCTTCTCATAGTAATGCTCATAAAAATATTTCTCTTGGAAATATCCTTTGAACTGCCTCCATGAGACCCCATTCTCATCAAGATGTTTGGCTTGCTTAAGTTGATACCACCACATGGTTACCTTTCCTTGGAAGTGGTAGGTTGCAATTCATGTTTCTACCTTGGAGGGGTAATCATGCAGCTAGAAATAATTAATCATGCAACTAGCAATAATTCTTCATTTCAAATAGCCAGGCCTCATCCTTGGCCTCTTCTCCCTTCTTATGATCACCATTGAAAGTTGATGGCTTKTTCTTCCTGAGTTCACCTTGCAAGATATCTCCCTCGATAATTCTCCTTTATCTCCTGACAGGGGACACACTTGGGATGCTCCATGGCCCTGAATTAGCATGATCTCTCCTAGTGGATTTCTCTAGGAAATGATGGTKCCTACTCCTACTCCTTGATTTCCTATCATTCCCATGCTCATATCTTTTTCTATGGGATTTGGATGCTTCCACTTGTCTAGCACTAGCTTCAGGCTTTGTGTCAGAGTCCTTATTGGCTTGCTTCTGCAACATGATCAAGCTTTGAAGTATCTCTTCCTCAACCTTCATAATATTTTCATTATAAAATCTATAGCTCTGCACTTTTCTATGTAAGCTTCTCATAGTTACAAGCTCTTGCCTCTCTCTTCTTCCATTTGACTCAGTCTCAACAATTCTCATGCTGACATGCAGACCTCTGAATTCCTCTTCATGACTGTAGGACCCTTGGGCATATTCCATTGCTCTAATTCTCATACAGGAAAACAAAATACCTTCCTAAACATCTAAACTCTGCATAAAATGTGCATGCAAACAATTTTTTGTTAAACAAAAATAAATACATATGCAATTTGGAAAAACAAAATCATAATTTTTTCTACCCCTTTAATTCCACAAATCATCTTCTTTTGATTTGAATGCAAACATTTCTACTCAGACTAATTTTCTGGGTTGATAGATGGATTCTCCTTCTCAATACCTTTCCATTGACTATTTATTTTCCCAATTCCGAGTTTCGAGTAGAAAGTTATGGTCTTCAAAAGTTTTGACCATTTTCCCCTTTTTCAATCCTACATGCTACATGTTTGCTCTTTCTCTGCCGACACATTTTTAGATACCCAAAACTCAAATCTAGCTCAATATATAACTTCTACAATCTCTAATATTTATATATATTTCTCCTAGGCCCCAAACTGACTCCTGAGCTAGGAGTTATGCCCCCTGAAAGAAATCTGGTACTAAATTTGATCCTTGATTGTTTTGGTTGTAACTCCCTCATACAAGCTCTGTTTGGAGAATAGTTTAACTTTGTGGAAATATCTCCCCGAGTTCTATCATTTTATAAGTAGAAACTCTATGTCCTGGAAGGACACACAATTTTGTACAAATTTGATTTTCTAAAAACGTTGTTTAGGCCCTCAAAAATGCACCTACAAGATGAAGATCTTTGAAAACTAAAATTTTCATAGAAAAATTCACTAAATTATTGCTATAACAGTCTTTAGATCTAATCCCCCACTCTCAAAATAGGGATCAATCCCAATCATTGTTCTTCCTAACCTTGCCAAGTTGTAGCTAGACCTATACAATCTTGTCGAAAGCTCTGTCTTAGATTCTTCCCATCGGAAGTCCAAATTGTTGGGTACGTAGATGTCTCCGAAATACGTTGTCTGAATCACTATAGGAATCTTCTCGTTGGAAACCCTCTGTCAACAACATAACTCGCCATGTTCCTCAACCCTTTTGAACTTTGAGCTCTTATATTCTATTGGGCTTTCTCTGTCGAACTCATCCATCGAGAACCTCCTCCCTGAATGAACCTTCGGACAACCCTCTTCCGAAGGCTCTTGTGAACCATTATTCTCGAAGCCATGCACACGTTTTCCACATGGAATTCTCTAATTCACCCACTCTTGATGACATTCCCTCTGACAGGCATGCTGACATGGCGACTTACATGGTATTCTCTTTCACCCTTGGCCCTCCGAAGGAAATATGCTCGATCGATAGATCGAATGATCAACAATTGGGTCGATCAACGACCATGATCATCTCAGACTCCCAAAATTTTGCACTGGTTACCTCAGTCAGATTGACTTTGTCAGACACCAAAACACGCTCAACCTTTCGAACAAGCTCTCCTGAAAACACTTTTACGAAATAAAATCTTTGCGAGATTTGATGACTAAGAGTGACCCTGATTGATCTGATGGTTCTCATTCTTTCAGGTTTCTTCCATCGGGCTTCTCTCCCTTTAGAATCAACCTTGTTATAGCACAATTTGTAGGTTTGGCAAAGCCTGACCCAACCACAAAATCAAGTGTTACAACATGGGAATCCTACACCTAATGTCACCTCGATGTAGGTCCCACACTTCAAGGGTGACTAGGTCACTCCTAGGAGGCAATCTCGGAGACCCTAGGGGGAATGAGAAGGATGAAAGTAAATGTAAGGATAATTCCCCTAGAAGTTCAAGTGATAGAAGAATAGATTGGTTGAAAATGGTAAGTGAAGAGAGGCAAATGGATACCAAGTGAAAAGATAGTTGCCGATGCACCTGTACCTGCCCGAGACACAAGAAAATACACCTTTCCAACCAAGTATAGTAATGGATCAACAAGTTAATCTTGTTTTCCCTAAAATACAACAGCATATAATTTAGTGAATCAGAAATATATTACATCCAAATCAACAAGTAAAAGGTCTATATTAGTTAGCAATGTCAACAATAAAAATAGTAACTAGTGTGGACCGAAAATAACACTTCAAGACTGAATAAAGATGGTTGTCATAAAAGTAAATTTCTGTAGCAGTATATCAGACTTATGGCTGTAGCATCCAATTCCGTACAACAACAAATATGACCATCAAAAAGTGCCCAAATCTAGCTCAATATATGCACCTAGGTTAGTAAATTAAACAAGAAAAGTTAGAGGGTTAGTCTAGGGTTAGTTTGTGAGATATTAGCGGTTAGGGTTAGAGTTTAAAGAAACCATAATGTCTGTAGGTTAGTTTTACTACAGAAATATGATTTTGTGTGAGAAAGAGGACGCGCTAAGGGAGGAAGAATCCCCAAGGCATCAAGATCATTATCCAAAAGAGACAACTTCAAAACTTGAAATTTGTATGGTTACCAAGGCAACAATTTATTATTTATTTCTCCCATCCAACAAGTAAATGACTAGTGCCTTTAAGAAAGAGTTAATGGATTCAAAAGAATATGAATAAGCTAGATAGGCTACTTCCTTCGGGGTGTAAATCCTTTTACTCCCCAAGGAAAACTTCTCTTAGTTAGGGTTTTAACTAGGAGGGTGTATGCAATTATACTCCTCTTAGTAAACCATTATGAAACAATATTCCCTTAGCCATAAAATGGTGGAAACACAAGTAGGGGTGTATTCCCTTATACTCCCTACTTGGCTCAAGCCAATGGAACCTTTAACTTGTACAAATGATAAGACAATGAAATAAATGGCACCTTCAAGCATTAAAAGGCAATAAAATCTAGACCAACCACCAAAAGAACAATGAATAAAGCCTTCCAAGGTTAGCACATCATCTCCATCAAACATAACCAATACATAGCCATAAACAAAAACACAAGAGAGAGAACTAGCCAAATAGAGCGAAAATTTCAGTCCAAGAGCCTCTCATAATGGAGAGTTGTGTCCTATGTGAAAATGAAATGAGGTGATATCAATTTATATCATCCTCCTAAACATAATTTTTCCACAATTGTCCATAATATTAGGGTAAAACACAAGATAGGTGGATAGAAACACTTTTCTTTAACCTTTACAATAATTTAACACCATTTTACACATTGAAAACCCTAAAACAAAGGTGGCGTCATCCCTTGAAGCATGACATTTTGGCAAATTGAGCAAGTTGTTGGAGTTGGGCTGAAAATTAGGGCCTCCAAAGGACATTTGGAAATCATCTAGAGCCTCTCCACCTAAAAATTCCATGTGTTGTGATCTGATTCATCATCAACCACCATATGCCCCTCAAATGTGATGTCCAACCCCTAAGGAGTGACGTTTTTCCCTTTCTGGGCAAGTCGTTTTGCATGCAAAGGGTGGGATATGTCTATCCAGTTGTCTCCTAGGCCTTTGAAAGAATCTTTCTATCATATGGCATGTGGGCCTATGTCATCCATCATGTTGGCTGCTTGCCCTCATGGAATCCCAAGCTAGGACTGCTCTTCCGTAACTGGCCACTAACATGTACCTGCAATACAAATGGATACGCCCTCCAAGGATCTGAAGTCAAAGAATCATGATGAGTAAATCAAGTCAATAAAATATCCATTAAAGCATGTATACCATGACTACATCATACAAACACGTGCCTAGGAAACTAGACGTTTTGCTAAGTTTGGTTGTGGGAGGGTTGGCATGGTACTTCTTTTCAGTGGATCAAACCCCCTAAGTCTAGGAACAACCCTATATAAGTCATGTGAATGAAATGGAATGGATGGGGGAAGTACTCAATGGGCATGGGGTTAATGATATGCAAGGGTCCATAGTATCTCATTTATGGGTGCCTTTGTGGAGGGTGTGTCGCACCTTCGTCCATAATGCATTTTTTCCAATCCCATCAATTTCCTTTTATCTTTCTTTCTTTTTATTTTCTTTCAATATAACATAGGGTGAGTTGGAGGTAACTTCCCTGGCATGGTGACCAGATATAGGCAGTGTTACCCACAAGTACTTTCATGGAAATGAGAAGATTGGCTCGTGATGAGACCCCCTTTCCATCAACCATGCAACTGAGAGCCATTACCCTGGTGTGATGGCCATAAATGGTAATGTCATATCGTTAGATACCTATGGATGTGATAGGTTGTCTTGTGATGAGACCCCCTTTCCTCAACAAATCCTTTAAGCATCTTTATCTTATTCTTTTCATGAGGTCCTTATTTTCTTGCGGAGAAGCTTTTCATTGCATTCTCAGGATCCCCTAGGCGAAGCATCTGGAAGGTTATTTCATTAGGATTTTATCTTTTTCCAGCTAACTTCCCTCTGAGCCTTCAACCCCTTCTTCCCATGAAATGAGGAATGGTCCCTTCTAGGGAAAGTCTACCCCAAAATCCCAATAGATGATGTCATGAGGGTAAATAATGATAGAAAGTGGTATGTATGGTCGGGAGTGGCACAATGACTCATCAAAGGAATCTCCCATAAACACCCCATCATAAGGGTGACCATCTACTTGAGTGCCCCAAGCCAACCACCAACATTTAAACAAGGTAAAAGGCATAGTTTCCAAATCAAATGTCTCATAATAAAAAATAATCTCTAATACACAAGATAGAATGCCTCAAATATTAAAATGATACCCACCATAATACCTGACTTGTACCACATGGAGCAAGACCCAAGTGACCTATGGTGGCAAGCTAGTGTGGATGATGACCAAGTGTTGGGTCAATGTGGTAGCGATGCGGGTCTATAGCTGTGCAAAAGGATATTGTTGGTCATGTGGTCTTTAGAAACTCCATATCTACAACTTGAGGGACTCGAGACATAATCTCCTTAGTTATCCACAAAATGGGGATAACATATGGCTCCTACTTGGGGACATGTGCTTGTCGTGGAGTGCATGAGAACCACAAAATTTCCCCGTAGACCTGTGTCTGCAAGGAAACATCAAATTTTCAAGTGCAGGATGACCTACTCATCCTTGTTCTCATATGGTCATAATCAAAACCAACTAAGATAGAAAAATAAAATTTTGACAAAAATTCCAACTAAGTATACATAAATGATGATGAAATCAATAATGCAAGTAGAGAAAAATGAAAATGCAATGCAACTAAACTAATATGAGAAAACAAAATGCAATATGACTTACCTACTTACCTGGGGTGTTGGGAACCTGAAGATCAAGTCCCGAAGGTGTCAGGTGAAATCGTACAACCAGTGCAACCACCTAATCAACGAATGAAGACATTTCATTATGTGCTTAATCATGTGCAACAACAAAGATAAGTCCAACACAGTTTAATCATGAGCATAAATAGAAATATAATCAATCATGAAATAAAACTCATGGAGATGGGTGGGAGGGAGGAAATCTTGTTGAAAAGAGAAACCTCAATCTCGATTTTCTTAGAACTCTTGCCTGCAAGCATAGCCACAAACCCGATCTATCCATCTTTGGAGTGGAATGATGTATGTAAATGATGTCTTATCTTTGTCCTCATCAACACAATCACTGCTCCCTGAAGATTGAGAAGATGTGAGATAACTCAAGAAGACCCCATGCTTCACCCAAGGGGAAGAAATGAGGTACGGGACCAGTTCAGGTCTAGAAGAAGAAAAGTGTTGCCTCTTCGTCTGTGAATCCTTGTGAGAATATCCAAGATGAAAAAACTTCTACTTCATAGAGTGAACCTCTGATTTCCACGGGATGGCTATGTCTTGGTACTCATCCAAAATCAAGGGCGAAGATGGCTTAAAATCCTCATATAACAAATATGAATCCTTGAAAGGATATGCATCACAATTCCCGAGGGATGACTGGAAATCACCCTAAAGATGTTGTGACAAGTCATCCTCAAATGGATCAAACAAATCTATGATCATACCGCCATCACCATCCCAAACATTTGAGTCATATATGCATGAAGATCAATCCTTTGTTTGAGGGCTACCCTCAACATTGTAGGTGGGATCTTTGTCAAAGGTGAAAAGGATCATGTCCCATCCACGTTCTCTAGTCTATATGAAAGTGTTGATATGCTGACCAACTGTATCCAAGAGCTCTTCTAGCGTTCCTTCACTTCCAGGATCATGGAACAGGCTTCCATCAAGATCCTCAAAAGGGTCATAAGTCATAGTGTTCTCTTCTTGATGTGTAGGAGGAATAACAACTTGGATGTCTTCATCTGGGTCATTAAGTGAAAGGACTTCATCTTCATTAAATGCCTCCTTAGAATCTTCAACATGATAAGCTTCATCTAGATCTTCTTGGAATCTTTCTTAATAAGCATGTTCTTCAAGCACCTCTTCGTCTGTGAGGGCTTTGTATTCGAAAGATTCATGCAATAACTCTTTTACTTGGTTCATCAACTCTTTAGTGGTTTTATAAACATCTCTCTCCCTTTCCATTTGAAAATTTTCCTTCCATGAGAAATGGAGAGGTTTTGGTTGATTCCAAGGTGCCATAGTCCCATTGACTAGAAGAACACATCAAAGGAGTCTCCAGGGGAAATAAAGGATAATCAAAGGACGAAAAGGGGAAGTAGGGGAAAGGTAAGTAATGGAAAGGTGGGTTCGGGAAAAGTGGAGTCACCAGACAAACTTTGAATAAGGTTTGTCAAAGGAAAATGGGTAGGTTCTTGGAGTGGAGTCGTTAGGAAAGCTCGGGGTAAAGGATTTGGGAAAGGGAATTTCCAAAAGTGTCATTTAGGGAACGAAGAGGATTCAAAATCCTCCTCGACAACGACGCAACAATGTTATATCACAAGTTGTAGGTTTGGAAAAGCCCGAACCAACCACAAAATCAAGTGCCACAACTTGGGAATCCTACGCACAATGTCACCTCGATACAGGTCCCGCACTTCAAGGGTGACTAGGTCACTCCCGGGAGGCAATCCCGGAGACCCTAGGGGGAATGCGAAGGATGAAGTGAAGTGTAAGGAGAAGTCCCCTGGAAGGTCAAGTGATGGAAGAATAGATTGGTTGAAAATGGTAAGTGAAGAGAGGTAAATGGATACCAAGTGAAAAGATAGTTGTCGGTGCACCTGTATCTGCTTGAGACACAAGAAAAGACACCTTTCCAACCAAGTATAGTAATGGATCAACAAGTTAATATTGTTGTCCCTAAAATACAACATCATATAAGTTAGTGAATCATCAATATATTACATCCAAATCATCAAGTAAAGGGTCTATATTAGTTAGCAATGTTAGCAATAAAACTAGTAACCAATGTGGACCGAAAATAACACTTCAAGACTGAATAAAGATGGTCGTCATAAAAGTAAAAATTTGCAGCAGTATATCATCCTTATGGATGTAGCATTCAATGAATTACAACAAAAAATCTGACCATCAAAAATTTCCTAAAGCTATCCCAATAGATGCACCTAGGTTAGTAGGTTAAACTAGCAAAGTTAGAGGGTTAGTCTAGGGTTAGTTTGTGAGATATTAGAGGTTAGGGTTAGAGTTTAAATAAAACCTAATGGATGTAGGTTAGTTTTAATACAACAATAATAATTTGTGGGAGAAATAGGACGCCCTAAGGGAGGAATAATCCCCAAGGCATCAACATCATTATCCAAAAGAGACAACTTCAAAACTTGAAATTTGTACGTTTACCAAGGCAACGATTTATTTCTCCCATGCAACAAGTAAATGAATAGTGCCTTTAAGAAAGGTTTAATTGAGTCAAGAGAATATGAATAATCTAGATAAGCTACTTCCTTGTGGGTGTAAACCCTTTTACTCCCGAAGACAAGCTTCTCTTAGCTAGGGTTTTAACTAGGAGGGTGTATGCAATTATACTCCTCTTAGTAAACCCTTATGAAGCAATATTCCCTTAGCAATAAAATGGTGGAAACACAAGTAGGGGTGTATGCCATTATACTCCCTACTTGGCTCAAGAAAATAGAACCTTTAACTTGTTCAAATGATAATACAATGAAATAAATGGCACCTTCAAGCATTAAAAGACAATAAAAGCTAGACTAACCACCAAAAAAGCGATGAAGAAATCCTTCCAAGGATAGTGCATCATCTCCATCAACCATAACCAAGACATAGACATAAACAAAATCACAAGAGAGAGAACTAGCCAAAGAGAGCGAAACGCTCAGTCCAAGAGCCTCTCACAATGGAAAGTTATGTCCTATGTGAAAATGAAATGAGGTGATCTCAATTCATATCATCCTCCTAAATATAATTTGTCCACAATTGTCCATAATATTAGGGTAGAAAACAAGACAAGGGGGTAACAACTCTTGTCTTGCCCCTTTATAGTAATTTAACACCATTTTACACATTGAAAACCCTAAAACAAAGGTGGCTTCATCCCTTGAAGGAGGACGTTTTGGAAAATTGAGCAAGTCGTTGAAGCTGGGCTGCGAAGTAGGGCCTCCAAAGGCCATGTGGCAATCATCCAAAGCCTCTCCACCTCAAAATGTCATGTGTCATGCTATGATTCATCATCAACCACCATATGCCCCTAAAATGTGATGACAAGCCCCTAGGGAGTGACGTTTTTTCCCTTATGGGAAAGTTGTTTGGAATGCAAAGGGTGGGCTATGTCTATCCAACTGTCTCCTAGGCCTCCAAAAGCATCTCTCTGTCGCCTGGTATGTGGGCCTATGTCATCCATCCTATGGGATGCTTGCCCTCAAGGAATCCCAAGATAGGATTTCTCTTCCAAAATTGGCCACCAACCTGTACCTACAAGACAAATGGATACGCCCTCCAAGGATCTCAAGTCAAAGAATCATGATGAGTAAATCAAGTCAATAAAAGAGCCATTAAAGCCTGTATACCAAGACTACATCATACAAACATGTTCCTAAGAAACTAGATGTTTTTCTAAGTTTGGTTGTGGGAGAGTTGGTATGGTACTTCTTTTCAATGGATCAAACCCCCTAAGTCTAGGAACAACCCTATATGAGTCATGTGAATGAAATGGAATGGATGGGGGAAGTACTCAATGGGCATGGGGTCCATGATATGCAAGGGTCCATAGTATCTCATTTATGGGTGCCTTTGTGGAGGGTGTGTCACACCTTTGTCCATAATGCATTTTTTCAAAGCCCATCAATTGCCTTTCATATTTCTTTCTTTGTATTTTCTTTCAATATAACATAGGGTGAGTTGGAGGCCACTTCCCTGGCATGGTGACCAAATATCGAAAGGGTCACCCACAAGTACTTTCACGAAAATGAGAAGGTTGGCTTGTGATGAGACCCCCTTTCCCTCAGCCATGCAAATGAGAGCCATTACCCTGGTGTGATGGCCAGAAATGGTAATGTCATATCGTTAGATACCCATGGACGTGATAGGCTAGCTCATTATGAGACCCCCTATGTTCAACTGATCCTTTAAGTGTCTTTATTTTATTCTTTTCATGGGGTCCTTATTTTCTTGCGGAGAAGCTTTTCATTTCTTTCTCGTGATCCCCTGGACGAAGCATCTGGAAGGTTCTTTCATTAGGATTTTATCTTTTTCTAGCTAACTCCCCTCTGGGCCTTCAACCCCTTCTTCCCATGAAATGATGAATGGTCCCTTCTAAGGTTAGTCTACCCTAAAATCCCAAGAGATGATGTCATGAGGGGAAATAATGATGGAAAGTGGTAAGTATGGTTGGGAGTGGCATGATGAATCATATAAGGAAGCTCCCAGAAATACCCCATCCTAAGGGTGACCATCTACTTGAGTGCCCCAATCCAACCACCACATTTAAACAAGGTAAAAGGCATAGTTTCCAAAGCAAATGTCTCATAATAAAAAATAATCTTTGATACACAAGCTAGAACGCCTCAAATATTAAAATGATACCCACCATCATACCTATCTTGTACCACATGGAACAAGACCCAAGTGACCTATGGTGGAAAGCTAGTGTGGATGATGACCAAGTGTTGGGTCATTGTGGTGGCGATGCAGGTCTCTAGCTGTGCAAAAGGATATTGTTGGTCATGTGGTCTCTCAACACTCCTTATCTGCAACCTAAGGGCCTCGAGACATAATCTCCTTAGTTATCCAAAAAATGGGGATAACAAACCTTATGCCCAACTCCAAACCCTTCTGAAACCTTCTTCCCAAAGGCCTTTCGGGAATTCCTTACTCTGTTTTTTCTACGATTGAATATCAATCGATGATTCTCTAGGTCAAATTAATCTGGGCTGTCAATTACTAAAATTCACGACCGTCAAGAAAAGCACCAAAATTCGACTTCCATGGTCGAATTCGACTTTGCAACCTAAAGATCAACTCCATAAGTTTTCTTCTTCGACTGATCTAAAGCATTTAAAATCGAAATATGCTCATAATTTAGGGGTTTCACTTCGGTTCAACAATTTTCCCCAAATCCGTCACAAGAAAAAATCTGCAACCGCGAATCTGCTCAATTTGTGTTGGCTCCTGGTCCATACAAGCTCAATGTTGAACAACCTTGAGCTTTGATACCATTCTGTAGCATTCCCCAACTTAACTAGGGAACATTAATATGTGAAAAAACACATAAAAACAATTATTTTGCTAAACAATTTATGTAGCTTACCAACTATGATTTAAACACATTTTTGACTGATTTCTGATACCCATAATTATATGATACTACAACATTATAAACAAGCATGAAATCAATTGATAAAGCATATATAACAACATATAAAACTATTCTCATATATAGATTAAATGCACAACAATTACATTCATGAAATAACTCAACAAAATAGATAAACACTTATCATTAAAAGAGAGTTTGTGCAACCAATTGCTTGGGAAAGTTGTTCTACCCAATGATAGACATGTTGTTCCAAATCTCAATAACAAGTCACCCCCAGGTTGGGGCCAAGAATCTACAAAAGAAGGGTGCCTCTCACAGTCCCTCATAGCTCCATATCACACAACCCACAGGTTTTCTCCTAGACTATCCTTAATTTCTTCCAGATCTCTTCCTCTTGACCTACCCAACCCAAGGAATGTAACCCTTCATTGCTCTCAGTCCATCAGTCGTCCCATTAATTTATCAGGGCCTCTTTGGCACATGTAGCTAGGAATATCTCAGTTGGGAACTCAAGAGAACTCACTATTAGGAAACCACCAACAAAAACAACAACAAACACTTGTTGGTACAATGCAACTCATCGAGGAGTTCACTCTTCAGGACTAACAACCTGACTCTTCAATTTCTAGCTCCAAACATGCTCTAGAATTCACCCAGCCTTGTTGTTCCAACTCCCAAGCTCTTCTCTCCTATTTTCTACTTGTTGTTCATGTAAAAACTCCCTGTCTAAAACTGCATGTTACCATCGATGCAAATTTCATCTCCTTTCGCAAGATAGTTGACTTCTCACTCTACCCAATGTTGATTGTACCTCAGCCTCATGCTCTCCAATAACTATGGGATGTGACTCTCACACCCACCCTATGACAGATATTCAATGATTGGGTTCTCATACACTCAACCAAGAGATAGAAGTTTTCCCCAAGTGACAATAAAATACAGAAATGTGGGTTTGAATTAATATCCATAAATCGTTTTCCCTTTGGACATGTTATCCCCCATTCATAGGGATAACTAAGGAGATGATGTCTTGACACCCTCAGGTTGTAGACATGGATTACTGAGAGATGTATCGACCAAGAGTGCCCATAGACCAGCAGGCAGAGCCCCACATCACACCACTCATCACCTTGTGATTGATGACTGCATCATTCACCACACCAGCTTGGAACATAATTACCAACTTAATGAGAACTCTATAGAGTTCTCGTTTTTTGGGGGGTCACATTTTTTACCTCGTTTTGAAAAGTTGTGCTACCGGTAGCACCCCCCTCCCTTTTTAGGTTGTTTTTTTATATTTTAAATCTTCTTATCCATAATGTATCTACATTATTTTTTTACGATGGTTAAAATTTAGACTTAACGTATGTCATTGTGGACGAAGACTTTAAAATTCACCCTCAAATAAAAAAACGATGCTACCAATACTATTGTTTTTTTTAGTTGAAATCACAACCCAATTGAAATTGTGCCCTCGACCATTGGTACAAAAGTTAAAAACAATTACAAATATATAAAAAAAACTATTAAAAAAAATAAATTAAATTACCAAAAAAAAAATTATATTAAAAAATTTGGAAAATAAAATATCATGAAAAAAATTTATATATATATTAATATTTTTTAAATTTAGCCTAGGAATTTTTAATATATATATATATATATATATATATATATATATATATATATATATATATATATATATAT